>JABSTT010002284.1:0-43856 GCA_013339685.2 Hyalomma asiaticum
CACATGGCGCGCACGTGACTCGCTGGCTGGCGTGACTGTGCGCGCATTTTCGCCGGAGACCTGTGCCTGTGCAAGCTGTTCCATCCGAAAAGGCTTCGTTTATATGACGGACCGGGTGTAGCTTCGCTTCAGGAATGCCTGGCAGTTGCTGTGCCCCAAACTGTCGGTCAAACTATGGCGGTGTTCCTAGAAGCGAGTGTGTCCGTGTCTACAAGTTTCCTGCGGACGAGGCACGAAGGGCAGCGTGAAAATTTCGAGCCGACGAAGCACACAGTGGTACGCATTGCTTTTCGTTGTGCTTTTGAGAATGTTTGTGCTACACTTACGTACTTCATGTCGCAGTTTGTCTGCAACCTACTTGGGAGAGCAGAGCTTTTTTGTTTTTAATTATTGCGTCGCTTGCCGGGTTCTGGTTCCCAGCTATTTCGCTTGCCGCATTTTTAGCCTGTACTGTAAGCATAATTGACCCCCGTTTCACTTGTTTTTTAGGTGCGCGAAAAACATTTCCAGACGAGTGACTTCGTCAGGGTTGCAACGTACTACAGGGACGTGAAGACTGGAAAAGTTGTTGAAGCGCCGCTGGAGCGTGTTCGCCTCAAGCCAACTGCTGTCCCCAGTCTTTTCCCTGGCTGCCTGAAATGCATATCTCAACCAACACCAACGCGGGAAGCTCCTGCAGAAAAGAAAGCTCGACTGGAGGCAGCATCGCTCCGAAAAGCGATAGAGCTATCTGTTGCTGCGCAAGAAGACGAAGATCGCAGGAACAAAATTTGCAGTTTTGAGCAACTTCGTCATGCCCTTCCGAGGCTAAAGACTTCAAGCTTCTGGGCTATGGTCACCACATAGTCACGGGTCTTTTTTCTTGACCTCTCCCTCGACTATGCTCCTGCAGTGCGGTCGTCAGTGGGTGTGTTAGAGGACCTGTCTGTTCAGGTGTTCCTCGGAGAGTCCCGCCTTCACAATCTTGCGGATGTGCGCTGTTCCATCAGAATTGAAGGATTTAAGGGAGCTCGACCGAGTGCTGCAATCTGTGGAAAAGCTGCAAATTGTTTGTGCTGACAGCGAAAAGGAAAAGGAACATCAGCTACTTTCAACTGCACTGATGCTCCTGGATGAAGTGAGCAAGGAATATGAGGTCCAAGAACGCCATGCATGCAACCTACAGGTACTTAAGTTTTTGAGAAACCAAGTCTTGCTGGTATTGAGAAATGTGCCGCGACATCCACCAGACGTGCTTCTGTTCTCGGGTCTGCTTTACACCATTTCTCGACATGCGTACAGGTTTATCAGAAGTTCTCATAAAGTTAAGCTGCCGCACCCAGACACCATTCGACGCTTATGTTCGTCATACCACTTACATCCAGCTCTTGAGCAGCAAGATGTTTGTTTTTTGAATTAATCAAAAACTGTCTTGCAAAGAACGGCCGAGCATGAACGCACTGTGACGTTAACGATGGATGAGATCCATCTTCAAACCTATTTTGAATACAAGGCAGGCTTCGTCACAGGTGCCGCAGCCAATAATTATAATCCTGCTAAAACAGTATATGTGTTCATGTTGCAGAGCCTTTTGTCGAGCAATAAGGATGTGGTTCGCATTTTACCAGTCGCACAGATCGATGCAAAAACATTGCATCAATTTTTGCTCAAGCTCATCGTTGACCTTGAATCACTCGGATTCAAGGTGCTAGCAACTGTTTCTCACAACAATGCTATAAACGGAAAAGCCATGACATTTTTTGCTAGCCCCCCTAAAGCCAGTATTGTTTACCCACATCCAGCTGATTCCTCTCGTCCACTGTTTCTTATTTTGGACCCTGTGCACCTTCTGAAGTCGATAAGGAACGATTGGATAAAGCTGTTGTTATTTGGGGTTTAACGTCCCAAAACCAGCCCTGATTATGAGAGACGCCGTAGTGGAGGGCTCCGGAAATTTTGACCACCTGGGGTTCTTTAACGTGCACTGACATCGCACAGCACACGGGCCTCAACATTTCGCCTCCATCGAAATGCAGCCGCCGCAGCCGGGATTCGATCCCGCGACCCTCGGATCAGCAGCCGAGTACCATAGCCACTAGACCACCGTGGCGGGGCGATTGGATAAAGCAAAGAGGCAGTGGAAAGTGCATGTACTACCATGATACCAACAGCAATGACCTAAAGCCACCTATTCTCACGGCATCATTTAAATCTTTGGCTGATTTACATGACGCTGAGCAGAACAACCTTTTAAAGCTGGCACCAACACTCTCACTGAAAGCACTAAACCCCTCAACTATGGGGCGTCAGAATGTTAATATCGCTCTCCGAATATTTAATGAATCGACAGTTGCTGCATTACAGTGCTCCGCAGTTCAACATGCCAAAGGAACAGCAGATTTTATTAACACCATTTTGACATGGTGGCGAATCGTAAATGTAAAGACTCCCAGAAAAGGTGAACGCTTGCGTGATCAAATGCAGTGCCCGATTGTGTCAACAACATGTCCACAGTTGGAATTTTTGAGAAAAATACCAGAGTGGCTAGACTATTCGGCTAGCCTCAAGCACGACGCCGGTCACTTGACGAAAGAGACACACTTGGCTTTTGGCCACACGAGCCATGCTCTGCATAGTTTTAGACGGATAGCCTAGAGGACAGGTTTGGGAAGTACCGCCAGCTATCTGGTGCTCAAAACCACATATTGATCAGGCAGATCTATGAATCTGAGAACAAGCTGAGGCTCCAAAAAGTGCTGGACCTGCCTGACCTGGACGTTATTTCACAGCCAATCCCCGCCATTAGTGTCGATTCACTTCATGCGCAGTTCCGCATAGCAGTGACCGATGATGATGTTGCTAAAAAATCTTGAGTGATTCCCGCTGTAACGTATGTTGCTGGGTGTTGTGCGCATGCGACACTGAAAAAGCTCTCGTGTGTGTCGTGCAAAGAAAACCTCATACTGGAGAATACCAGTTTGTACCGTGAGGACACACTGCTCGTTGCAGGTATGACAAGGGGAGGCCTGAAATTTCCGCGTGCTGTTGTTGTGAATGCAGTACTTTTTACGGAAATAGTCCTTGATAAATTGAGGAGTGAGGAGCTTGCATCAAAATTTTTTGCTCTTCCAAATCAGAAAGAGGCCCTTATTGCTCTTGTGTCATCCGTTCTGCAGGATTCTAGAGGCCTTGTTGACCTTGAAGCCTGTGATTCTGGCCAGCTGCCAGAAAACGTCATGCACCATATTTTGACAGCAGCTGCCAACACAATTTTGGATAATCTATGTAACACAAACAACAACAAAACAACTGTTTCAAGAGAGAAGCGTAAATTTCAAACTCAAATGCTGAAAGCTGCTTGCATTCTTTAGTGGCATTCGTTTTTCAGTAGTGAACACTTTTTGTACGTCTAATTTTTGTACTTTTAGCCATCGTACGATGACGTTTAAATATAGTTTTTTTTTGTTCGTTCTATAGAATTGTGGAATGGCTCTACGTGGTTATGTTCAGTCTTCGTCGCATGATGACTTCTTTTGTATATTTCTAATAATTGATGTTCAGCGTATTTTGTTATGCTCTTTTATGTATTGTATTTGCCCACTCTTGCAATGCTCTTCATGTATTATACTTGCCACTCATGCGATAGCCATTTGGGGCAGCAGTATGTTGAGATAGATAAATAAATAAATAAATAAATAAATAAATAAATAAATAAATAAATAAATAAATAAATAAATCTAATTACGTGGTTATGACGGCTCTGTATTAAGCCATCTTAAGCTTTGTGCATGTTATTTTTGTACTACTAAACTACTGCTGCATGTAGCACTGTATTGGGTGAGAACTTGTGTTTCAAAAATGTTTCGCTTTTGTTTGAGGGACGTGTATAATTGCGACCGTTTTTTAGTAGTGAATGCTTCTTGTACCCATCGTTGTTATAGCTCCGTATAATCTATTTTATGTTTTGTACATGCTCTTTTTGTAACAAGCGATTGCTGAATATAGCACTGTATTGAGTGAGAACTTGTGGTACAAAATTTTTCCCTTTCGTATAATGAATATGTATATGTAAATTACTGCTTGTTGCTGGTTCACACACACGGTGCTGGTGAAAAAAATTGTACTTCGTTTTTCTGAGATTGAGTTGCATATCTCACTACGTCACACAACTTGGTGACAGCTTCATTGTATGTCTATGTGTGAAGTGCTGAAATAAAATCTTCATTCCCTCTATTCATTCACTCTCTTCGAAGTCTTTCAAATTCATTTTGACGCACCCGGGCAGCATGAAGCAGCTGAAGAATAACATAGGAGGGAAGCTAACATTACCACAACTGAGGAAAGTGTAGCGGTAAACAAGTAGTTGTAAATATGGAAAGTCAACATAGTAACGATTTTGCTAGACAACTGACTGGAAATAATGAAAGAGGAACCCATGCCGCAGGTTGGATCTCAGGACATGACCTTCGAACGAATTTGTTAAAGATTACAAAGTTGCTGTAATGCCAAACGAATTGGTTTGTTGCTTCAAAGCTGAGTGCAAAATGTAATTTCGGGGAGAAAAATGAAGCAAGAGTGCTGTGTTCGCTGTTCAATGAAGCAATTTACAAAGGTCTGAGGCTTCTTACGCCTTAATGAGCCTGAAAACAATGGGTCACCCTCACGAAGAGTACATCTATTAGTTGGGGCATCTTAAACAATAACAGTCAACTGGCACAAAAAAGGTGGTATCTTCGAAAACAGCTCGTCTGATAGCCAGGCGAGAAAACCGCGTGCGGTGAAGCTGACTTCCAGGCCGATCTCCAGTCCGTGACGTCATGGAAGCGTGCGGTGGCCTTGAACTTATCTAGGTGGTGTTGCGCAGGCTCGGCCACATTTTGCACTTTGGCATACGCGCTCGCAAGAGTTCGTGACTTCATCAACAAATAGAAAAGAAAGAGCTTTGCACTTCCCTGCTCTATAACACCATTGAAGAACACTCTCGATAAAGCTGTGTCTTCGCGAGCGACAAACACATCCAAACAGTCCTACGTCAATGCCGACTCCGGTGGTAGGCTTATCTAGAACGACGCCGCTGCTATCCCATCGTCGATCGCGACGAACCGCGAGCTCGCAATGAAGCGCTTACTTTTGCCAACACGATGAACGTTTGTACTCAGATGTCATGCGTTAACACATCCAATCGGTTTTCTTGAAACATCGCTGTGAAGCACAACGGTGGAAACGAAGGGAGCCGCATCGGTGAAACGGCCAGTGCCACTGTTTACCGTTCGTACCGCGGCTTCAGATCTCTCGAGTGCTTTGAAAACAGGTGCTCCTTTCCATTTTAAACATGTTTACACTCATTTGTAAGCTATTTCATTTAACATGCAAATCGCTATCAATATTGCACGCCATACCGGCAAATACAGCCTACGACAGACCTATTCGAGCGGCGGAGAGAAACAAACGGTGGACAGCCGCGCAACGTCACACGTACAGCACATCGTAATCACTATCTTGTGAGCTGGAAGAGCTACTGCTTGTCCTGCTGCCGTCGCTAAACGCGAGCTCCACTTTCCTGTACACTCCAGCTCACGACCTCCTCTAGAGGAGGTCGTGCTCCAGCTCCACAGCCGAAGCGAAGGCAGCCATTTCGACAGACACGACGGAAGTGACGTGAGGACGCAGCCCGCTTCCGCCCGAATCTGTCTGAATCCGTACCTCGGCGCTGGAACAAGTGAGAGCGCTCTGGCGCGGTTTGATCTGCTCCGAATCTGCCAGTGAAATGCACCAGCCAGCTCCCGCTCGACCAGTGAAACACGGATTCGTCGTGGCGGAGCAAAAAAAACCTGCTCCGAATCTACCAGTGAAAAACGCCATTAAATATTTTCGGTGAGCTAACATTCTGAGTGGGGCCACAACATATCAAAAAAAAGATCCAAGGAAGAAACTACGTGTCGAAAATGCTACATACTAGCTTCAACTGTCATGTTCGGCTTATGCCACAGTGGAAAAGGAAGCGAGTAAGCTACCGCAAACACCATAACATGAACACTACCGTGCGAATGACTAACATGTATTTAGAGAAATCAGTGAACTACAATCAGAAGCTCGAGACTAGGGTTCTCTGCACGCTGTTGAGCTAGGTGGTTCATTAAAAGGTGTGGCGTTAAATAGACGGGAAACAAAACAACGACACAGTGTCGTTTCGCGTCACTTTGTTTCCTGTCTTTCTAGCGCCACACCTCAAACATGTGCACACCACGAAAGAAGCAAACTCTGCATAGTGACCACGGCACCAGCCAGTTTGTTGACGATGATATCTTTGAAAACACCACACAATGCAGTCGGACAGTCTTAAAACTCTGTCTGAACGTGTTGTACAGCTAGAACCTACGGCAATCAGGCGAACGAACGACGTAGTTCCAAGTTACTTACCATATTATTTACGTAAACGGCATGCACATACATTCACAATGAAAGTTGCCGATACCGTTCAGGTCATCATACACGCTACAACACAACGCAAGCGCGCGTCGTCGACAAATGACGGTGCACATAGACCCTTCTATTCACCACGCAGAAGTCGTTTCACTAGATCCTGCCACTTTAGTAGCAGCACTTTTTATTTAGACATAATTTCTTCCGCGTTCTCGAGCCAGAACAGCTGATAGCCCGCACGGCGTGGTACACTCTCACCGACATATGCCAGCATGTCCACACAGCGGCCACACTCGTACGAAAATGTGGCAAAAGGAGCACGGCAAGAGTCCATTGTGGTGTCGCTGTTGCTATGGTGCGACATCAGAGCGTCCCTTGGCGCAAGTGGCCAATCCGCTGTCGCCGTCAGTTCCTAGCTCTGCCGCGACTGGGTATTCAATATACTACGGTTACCTCGTCTGGATCGACGCCAATACGACGACGCGGACTGTGTGAGAAGCTCTTGCGCCGCTACTTTGGACCCTACAAGGTACTCCGACGTTGTGGTGAACTGGACTATGAGGTGGTGCCCTATGGCTTAAAGGGACTGACAACCGCTTTTTAAGGACCCTTCTTTTCATGGCGCAATGGAAAGCTCGCCCCCCTGTACTGTTTTCACCTGCAGCAGTTACTTCCAAAAGCGCGTGGATATTTAGCACGCAGAACTTTTCGATCTGAGAAGCCTCTAAAAAAGGCAGAGTGCGCACTCTAGCAACGTTGAAAAGTGATCACGATGCCGATAATCCGCCTCGCTTCCGGACATCGTTCTGCTTTCGCAGGAGCGAGCATAGCTGTGATTAAACACCCACACTTTGACCTGTCCGACTACTTTTTGAAACGAAAAGACGGTGCGACGAGCTGGCATAGTTTGCCAGGCGGATCTTGTACTTGTAAGGCGTTCTTTCGCATATCCGCGCTTACTTCATGAATGGCCGGGCTCCGGCGCCGCCACTCTGGCCATAGCCGAGTCAAGCGAGGCCAGCTAGATCCGAAACCACGCCAAGTGTTCTGGGACCACGTTTTCGCACGTGACGACAGAAGCGTGCAGTAGCAACGCGTGCTACAAACGAAGGGTTATCTGCACATGGTAAGTACAAAAAGCCTATAATATCAAAAGTTTCATGCCGTCCGATACTAATAAACAGATAAAATATTGCGTAAATTTGTAGAAGGTAGCGTGATCGCACTCTAACTCTAGTTCGTATGTTTGCCGCTTGAGTTATCAGACGTCAGTTTTCGCGAGTTTGCATGAATAAATAAAAACATAAACCCGTGTTTATTGAAGAAAAGTGGCGTCGTTTCAGCCAATGCAGCACACAATCTTTCCGCCAGGGGGTTCATCTCAATTGAAGTTTTGGGTGGTTGTCTGTCCCTTTAACATCATCGCAGCGGCGCCGTGCACGACCTGAAGTTGTACACGTGGTGCGACTGAAACCTTATTGACTGAAACGCGCGACAGAAATGCGCGCTGATGAACTGTGACGATTTGTCAATTTATTGCATGTACTATCACTTGCATGTCCTGTTTTTAGCATCGGGAGGATGCTTTTCAGAGGCGGGTAGTGACACGTGCGGTTGATTTCGTTTGCTTAAAGTGAACGCCGTTGTCACCTTCCTGTGAATCGCGCGCTTACTTTGATTGTTTGCGGCGAGCGCAGTTATCACTTTCTGTTACGCCCAACGCTAGCCGCGTTTATCTTACGTGTCACTTCGGGAACCGTGTCGACTATTCTTGAAACTTTGTATACCGACGCGCACATTTGAGTGACTTCTGGAATTCCAGAGATAATGGGAGAACGCGTTATGACGTGTGTATAAAAGCCGGCGTATTGCGCCGCTTGTCAGTCTTTCCGTCGACCTAGAGACTGTTCACGCCGCTATTGCTGTGCTTTCTCATTGGCTTTGTTTTGCCGGGCACAAGTTCGCCCAAAAAAACAGTTCGCCTGACATCGCTTGAGCTCTGCGCGCTTAGCCTTGAGTGCTGTGTGCGTCACGACCACGTGACAATATGTGGGTGTGTGCGCGTGCGTGTACAGAACATGACGGCGACACCAATGCCTGCGGGCGCTTTGGTTGCCCGCCTAATTTTAACGCAATAATATAAACTGCACATCCAGGCATGGCTTTAAGAACTGGTATTGGTGTAGGGTAACAAAAATAAGTGGACATGGTACTCGTTTTTTTTTTTTTTGTAGATATACTGCTCATCAATCTTTTTATTAGTGTTGTTCTGCCTTGATATGTTCGCTAAAATTATTGGGATAATTTAAAATTTCTTTATTACGCTGGTCACTACACTCACATTAAAACGCGTCGAAGATGTCGATATAAAGAAGAAAAATAATAAGTATACAATAATTGAAGAATAGCTATTAAGAGAGACATTTATGAATGAGATCCGATTTATTTGCCAAACTAATTGTAGGCTATTTGTAGTGACAGTATCCTGCACACCATGGCCATTGAAATATACATCTCGGGCATCGAGGAGGGCAATTTCTAATTCCACAAGTCTGTTGAAAAAGAAAGAAATATTCATGTTTGATCGCTCGTATTCAGGTATCAATGACTATCACTGATATAAATACCAATGAACATCTCGTTTTGGCGTGACCTTTTGCGGGAAGTACAGCATAATATTATGGATAACGTTTCAGTGCACGCAGCACTTGCAAGTCAAGCGTATTTCTCGAATCACTAACAAGCACCAGTGAATCAAGAAAAGAATGTACATTGTTCACCACTTTTTACACAAAACATCTTTTTGCTAAGGGGGTTGCCGTCTTCAAACTCACAAAGCGAGTGGCGCGCTTTTGCTTGGCGTAGAGCAATATTGCTACGCCCCCTTGCAACACATCGTCTCATTGCTGTGAAAAGAAGTAACGAGATACCCTTTTGCGGCACAGTATCCCGTTACAAGCGATGCATCCCAAAAGTATTTAACAACTGAGATACAAATGCATTTTTCAAGTGTATTTGTATACGAAATACAGATGCTAAAAAGCATTTATGGGGTGCCATCGCAGCAGTTTCCTGCGACATCCAGCGGCGATACGCCAGCGGAGCTTACCGTGCTCCCAAGAGTCGACGAAAACACACTAACCTAGTCTTGCGCCTTTTCTTACCCACCCGAATGAAACATGCTACGGACGTACCGTTTCGCAACGGAGGTGATGTCCGGGTAGTTCCTTGTTTTCGTTTCGCGACGCGTACGGGCGCAGGGCGTTTCTCAAGCTGCAAAAAGCAGCTTTTTGCTCGGCGTCCGCTCTTTGCGTTCAAACTGTACCACATAGAGAAATAAACTTGTATTGTATTGTATTGTACCGCAGATCCAAGGGAAGTGTTCGAGGGAACTCTTTATTGTCGAGGAGACATCAGCGTAAATGCAAATAAGCTCGTGAGACAATACAATGTTCCACGTTATTTACCACCGCGATTAGAAACGGCTGCCATATATCGAAAGTAGTTGGTTTATGAGTGATGTTGTGGCCCTTTCTACTTTTCATTTCTGAAGCCGCAAAATTCTATACCCTTCACAGTTGCGTGTTTTATGTTCTGTCGAAAGAAGCAATGTATGACCATGTGACCACATCCCAAAAATGTCTCACAAAAAATGGACTATCGCGGTTTCGAGGTTATACGTGCTGCTGGTGTAAGTTCACTGCTTCTACACTAGTATGTGCACTCTCGCTCGCCTACGTCCGTAGCTGCGGGCAGGCGGTATGGTGAGAGGACTGGTTTATGTAGCGCTTAGGTGGGTCAAAAAAAAATTGGCAGGCCCCCCATGCAGTGGGGATCAAAGAAATGCGAAGCAAGCATCAGGAACATAAAATGGATTTGCATTGTTGTCTCGCTATACCGAGTTTAGTACATATGAAGTTAACAGAACGACCGCAAGAGCACTATGACTGTGGCATGTAAACCACGCCACTCATACACGCATGTCATGATTACAACGTTATGACCTGTCGTTTACGTTCGTCATGCAGTCGTGTTGTGCCACAGCAATTTTGGTATACATCCCATTAACGAAACGAGTGGCATGTAGATCATGCCGCTCATGACATGCATGTCACGATTTTCATGTTATGACCTGTCGTTTATGATCGTCATGCAGTCATGTTCTGCCAAACCAATTTTCGTATACATCCCGTTAACGCAACGGCAGTGTAGCGCCAGGACGATGGCATGTAAATCTTGCCGGTCATGACATATAACATGAAAATCATGGCATGCATGTCATGATTTTCATGTTATGATCTGCCATTTATGATAGTCATGCAGTCGTTTTGTGCCATAGCAACTTTCGTATATATTCCATTAAAGAAACGGCCGCAAGAGCACCAAGGCTGTGGCATGTAAACCAAGCTGCTCAGGACACGCGTGTCAAGATTCTAATGTTATGGCCTGTCATTTACGTTCGCCATGCTGTCGTATTGTGCCATAACAATTTCGGTTTACATCCCACAAACGAAACGCCTGGCATGTAAATCATGCCGCCCATGACATGCATGTCATGCTTTTGATGTTGTGACCTGTCAGTCATGTTCGTCATGCAGTCATGTTCTGGCATACGAATTTTCGTATACATCCCATTAACGAAACGACCAGGAGAGCACCAAGGCCGGGACATGTAAATCATGCAGCTCATGACATGCATGTCATGGTTTTCATGTTATGACCTGCCATTTATGTTCGTCAGGCAGTCATGTTGTGACATACCAATTTTCGTATACATCCCATTAACGAAACGACCAGGAGGGCACCAAGACCGCGACATGTAAATCATGCCGCTCATGACATGCATGTCATGCTTTTCATGTTATGACCTGCCATTTATGTTCTTCAGGCAGTCATGTTGTGCCATGCCAATTTTCGCATACACCCCATTAGCGAAACGGCCAGGAGAACACCAAGACCGTGGCATGTAAATCATGCCGCTCATGACATGCATGTCATGATTTTCATGTTATGACCTGTCATTTACGTTCGTCATGTAGTCACGTTGTGGCATACCAATTTTCGTAAACATCCCATTAGCGAAACGGCCAGGAGAGCACAAAATTGTTGGCGGCTAGATAGATAGATACGCTCAAACTCGCCGAAGTTCGCTAAGAAATGCTTCGCATTTAAAACGAAAATCTACTCCCAGTGCCACATAGTCCCCGCAGCGTTTTGTTAGCAAAGTGGGCAGGTAGGCTCGGTAAGAGTAAAGAGGTAGCTCGTGAGAAAATGTGGAAAAAAATGTACTTGATCACTCAGTCATAGCAACCGGTATAACAGGAAAGTGAAACCCGTCTTCGTGAAGCTGTGAAATCAATAAGCGGCCATCTGGCGAATCGGGGGGCGGAAGATGGGAGATATGAACACGTTATATGAGAAGACTCTGGAGATATGAACACGTTACATGATGACACAATGGACCTTGACATGCCACAGGGATCTTTGACAGTTGTAAAGAAGCGAAAGTTCTCGAACGACTCACACTGCTCTGTAGGCACTGAATCGCAGGCTGCAAAACCAAGCGCAAACCTGCCATAAACGATGGGCGTGCGAAAACGGTGACACCGTGCAAGGGAAACCGGCCTGGTTGTACTATGCCCCGGGAACGCACCCTCACGACACCGCCACGCTCCTAACTTCCGCGGCGATCGAGGCGAGAAAGCTACCGTAGCGCTGACTGCTAGTGCGCATTACCACAACAATCTGCTTCGCTCTGTCGATCCTAGATGGCGGTACCACTGCAACGAACCTAAGGGAACCAAGAGAGCAGTGGAAGGGAGGCCTTAAGAGTAATTTTCCTTGATAAACACTCTACTTCATTGTACTAAGCACCTTTTGCTATAACCGGACGTCAGCTAGATGCAACTTTTAAACTGCTGTAGCTGTAGTGAAGTATAAACAGAGCCTGCTCCATATATCAACAATGTTGCGGTGGTGTATACCCCAACAAGTCCTAAGTAACCTTAATACACTTCTTGAACACTGGATACCAGTCCGGCTGGAGTTGTTCACAGTCATTAGAGTCTTTTAGCTGTAAAGCCATTTCTATAAAATGGGACTTCGAAGATGCAATTCTTCTGGATTCCTGTCGAACGTGCGAGTTTTCCCTAACTGTGCATGCCCAGCAGAAGGAGCAGGTCAACGGGGACTTCATTACTCTTCGATAATACAAGATAACGTATGACATGGGGATTGAAACCTAGCTCTTTTTTAAATGCCCTTTGTATAACATTGCCAAATAGGATGGTATCCTTACAGCTGATGAAGCAATTTTTAATCGTTTCAGGGACATCACAGAGGCAACAGTCAAATGAAAATACAAATATGCCTTTTCTGTCCAACCAAACTTTCCTATGTAGTGTTCCATCTGTAACTTGTCAAAAAAAGTTAGTTTCGCCAGCAGGGCTTCTTTGAAGTAGCTTATTTAGGAGCAATCTGTTGTAGTGAACGTTGACTTATTAAGTAAGCATGCAGTTGCGTAAAGTACCACGTGACGGTGACGGTCGAGCAGCAGAGGCAGCGGCCCAGCAGAGCTGCGAGATAAGTCATGTTGTTTTCATGTCCTCTGGCCCCCGCTTCACACCACGCCACCGCGCTAAGCGGCGTGCACTTTGCACCATCGAGAAACTTGGCCCATCGCAGCGGCATAAGGTGAGCACGTTCCTCGCGGCACTCGCAGAGGCATCCGCGTGAGCGCTGTGCGGCGAGGGCATTGCCGTCGTTGCGACTATGCGAGGCGCATGGAACGAAGCGCGCGATCAAGGCGCTGTTACGCAGTGCCACGTCACGCCTGATGGCTGCCGAGATAGCGCGCGCGCCAGCGATGGCGACCGCGCGAAGATCACAGATGTTGCTCGAGCTACAGCCTCCCCCCTTCACGCTCTCGCGTCTTTTGATGCTCGTTAAAGATGGCGGGCGTTCCCTCTCCGCTTCGACGCAGGCCTCCCGTGCGGTGTGGTGTTATCGCATGCGCGCTCCGAGCGACGGAGATGGGTCGAGGCTCGTTTGATCTCTACTTCAGCCGCGTTCGTGCCCCCGCTCGCGTGCTTTTACCCTTGCGTAGAAGGTAGGATGCGCTGGTGGCTTGTTATCAATTTGTACTTTATACGGGATATGACGGCGACGATGACGGCAAGCGCCCGTCCAGAGTGTTCCTATAATTGCTATCGAAATAAATATGTCTTGCGACATGAAGAAAGAAGCATCTTCCTTACGTGCGCAAATACTTCATGTAGAAATAGCCCATCGTACATTGAACGGTACAAAGGAAGCAGAAAAAGCATGTCTGTTGGATGATTATACAGATTTTTTTCTTGTTAGCTGTAGAGAAGCAATAGTCACTTAAGGATCTAACTGCTAGAAAGCGCTCCGATTCGCACATTTAACGCATGTCTACATCAATAGGGGCACGCTGCAAAAATTTGTTGACTATACTAGACTTGGGAATGCACTGACAAGACCCATTTGCAAGAATGTCCTGAGGAAATGGATGAGTACAGTCTGAGAAAAGGAAAAAAAAACGATAAGTAATTGTTTCAAAAAACGTACACCAATCCAGGAGCAGCGGCACTAATTGGTGTGAAAACGTTATCACGCCCCATTTGTTTAAACGTTGAAGCTCAAATATAGGGAGAAAATATTCTGTTGACCTCAATTTTGAATTATGTTGACCTCAGTGAACTCAGTTCAGTGAATTTTTCTGCGTAAGCATGGCTCTGAGGTGAACTGTACCACGGCGTTTTCAAGATGGAAGCGCTCAGTCTCTTTCTTGTACACCTCATTGCCTCTACCGATGACGATTCAAGAACAGCAGAGGCTCCGATGCTGCCGAAATCATAAAGACGGCGCCATATTGAAAAGGCGGCATGACGATAATTTTTGTGTGCTTCTAACGGTATGTTTGTCTGAGTGGAACCGGCACCGCGGTGTTGGTGCAGAAGCTACGTCAAATATCGCCATAGTTGCGCTGCACCAGGTGCGCGATTGCCACGGTTCTCAGGACAACGGTTCGGTAGAGGGAGTGCATGAGACGCCGGCAGTACCACGAACGCGCATTTATTCCATGACAGAAAAACAGGATAGACTGGAGCACAAATGCTAAGCATAAGCCAATAAAACACTAATGTTTACACCCTACACCATCTCTGCCTTAAGCGTCTACGCTTGAGCATGAGTAAGTTCACGGTCCGGCACTTAGATCTCGGTGGTGCAAAAACATTTATTCAAGAAGTTAACAAGAGCGTTGCTTGCTGTGTGCCTGAGTGGCAGCCCCTAGTCTGGGACGCCACAGGACATGGCCGCGTCCAGGCGGGCGCTGCCAAAGAGCGCTGAGCTTCCAAGGTGGAGCAGCCGAGCATGCATTCTTTCCAAGCCTCTTTAGCAGGGATGGGGAAAGAGGATCAATAAGGAAGTGGAGCGGCGGGGCACGAAGCTACGACGAGAAATCTATCGCCAGGACTTGGCAAGTCTGTCACGGGCCCGACGTTTCCGGCATGAAATGCCGGGCGACCGCCGGGAAAAAGAAAATGTTAGTCTGAAGGCGCGGTAGTGTGTGAGCTCGAGTTCCCATGAACCGACTCAGGAATCGGAAATGTCGCGGCCCCGAGGAGAGATGCGCGGTTAGCATTCAGCGCTGATGCCAAGAGGCAAGGTGTTGCGGACGAAGGGGGATGGGGGCGACGCCCCCCTTGCGTTGCAGGTTGTTGTGGTAGCCATTGGTGACTGTTAGCGGGCTTCTTGAGGAGCCGCAAACTGCGGTGCAGTGCCGTAGAACGTTGGAGACGCCGCCCCCGAGCAACCGTCGGCGACGATCTCTTGCCCAGAATTGAACGCCATAGCTTCCCCTTTGATGATGATGATGATGATCCTTCAAATATGGCGCATACCCACTACAGGGGATTGGCCAAGACCTGGAGTGCTTAACTTTTAGCTGGTATATTGTGCAAATACCACAACATGACGAATAAAATAGAATAATAAATTAATAATAATCGGCAGAAAAGTAAAACAGAGGGAAAAAAAACTATGTAGACTATTTGTGCACTTCTACCGTCAAAACAGGTAATGTTTTCCTTTTTTCTTAATGTATAGGCTTTACCATAGTGAAGAATTTTGGAATGTGAATAATCACAAACGTAGTCGTTTTGAGGCCTTTATAAATCCGCATACTGCATCAAATATGTCCCTGTGGCTGAAGCCCAATACCGAGGCACCAAAAGTAAGAATGGCTTCCAATGACAATGTTAGCCCAAATTTAGAAAGCGCAATTTCCAGTTGTCTCTCTCCCCCCTTTGTCAGGCTAACTTCCTCTTTTTTACCGCCTGCCTTGCCTTTCTCTTCCACTAGTCCGCTCAGCGGCACCACATCATGCCTGCTGACTTGTTGTTGTTCTTGTTGTTTTCCTCAATTCTGGCACATACCCACCCTGGGGGATTGGCCGAGATGCCAGAAGTTGAAATAGTTAAGCCTGAGGTACTAGGGAATACCAATCAGAATTGAATAATCCGGATGAAATTAACAGTGAAGAGTACTCATTTATGAGAAGAACCGGCTTGAATCAATTATGAATTTCGAAACAGTAGAGCACACATCCCCGTGGCAATGTCCTAATGAGGAGGCTCTGAAAAGACAGAATATTAGACACGGTGAATTCCAACCCAACCCTATGAAAAGAATCTTCTAAGGTGTGTTTTCTTAATGAGGATAACCGGGCGCATTTTAAGAAGTAATGTTCGATAGATTCGTCTTCGCCGCAATATGACTTCCGGGCCACGTCATCACACATCTTTCTCTTCTTTGATTTCTTTTCCTTTGGTCCTCTTATATGTGACAGTGATCCATCTTGACTGTCTGAGTATAGACCACTGTGCGAGATGCGGGATCCATCGTAACCATATACGTAAAATAACGGCATCTTGACAGTGCGGCTCTCTAGCTTCGCCCGCTAACATGCTTAGCAGGACGAGATTGCGCTACAATACATCGCCGATCTCAACGGTGGCACGGTGGCGTCCACTCGTCGGTGTACCCGCAGCACTCGTGTAACACTGCTCTGGGCACATTTTTTAAGAAGCTCCTTAGGGTCGAGGCTTGTCCTGCGTCGTGCCGTAGTAGCCACGCTCGCGCTCGCTCTCGGCGCATATCTACTTGCGCGCGATCTCTCTCTCTCTCTTCGACAGTGGCAGTCATGAGTGCAGTCAGTCGTGTGTGTGCGTGTGTGGGCAGATCCCCGAGGCTTTGCAGCAAGACAGTGTCATCTGCTGTTGTGAAAGAGAGCGAACGGCGCGTGTTGACTATGGAAACGCTTTTTCTTCGATGAACGCTTTACCAGCTCGCAAGGAACGAGAACGCGCCCTCGCCCGCGAGAGACAATGCTTACGCAGGCAGCGTCTGCTAGCGAGTTTCTCGACTGAAAAAATTACTCCATCTCCCGCTAAAGGGAACCATGTGTGGATGCGGAGCAACGGGGAGATTGTTAGCTTGAGCAGGAGATGGTGTAATTTTATTGAGAGGGCGAGTGAGAATGTATAAGAGAAGAGAGAGAACGCGGTGGATGCGTGATGGCCCAAGCACTCATCGCGGCGCTGCACAGGAGAGAGAATGAGGCGTGTGCACTCCGTCATTTTCACACCGCGGAACTACCGTGGCGCCTCCAGCGGAGTATGCAGCTGTCGCACCACCTGTCGTGCGCGACGCTCCGTAGATTAGACGATTCCTAGAGGAGAGAAAGGGGGGGGCGTAGGGGAGGGGAGAGAGGGTAGGGGCCGCGCATGCGCTGTGGGGGTGTAGGACGCCGCGGGAGGGAAGGAGGGACCGACAAAGCCCTCCCCCCCCCCCCCCCCCCACCTGCCATAAGCTGCTTCGTATCTAAAGTCCTGCTGCTCGCGTGGCACAACCGGTCACCAGCCGCCCCATATATAAGGCACTGGATCTTAACTTGCAATGCAGTGCCAGTCGGACATTTCTCTTCTGTGGTGGTTGAACCACAAGGATTAGCAGCGTGCGCGTTAACTAAATTAATCCGGAAGTCGGAGTTAATTTTGCGAATTGGTCTTCTCTGGATGGTTCCGATGACTGCGACGACACGTTGAAGGGCGGAGTCTGGGCCAAGAT
The DNA here is from genome assembly GCA_013339685.2 of Hyalomma asiaticum. Taxonomy (NCBI): domain Eukaryota; kingdom Metazoa; phylum Arthropoda; class Arachnida; order Ixodida; family Ixodidae; genus Hyalomma; species Hyalomma asiaticum. Next base: position 17,557 of record JABSTT010002284.1, read on the forward strand.
GTCCCCACAGCAAAACACGCAGGTTTATTTACATTGTACACTATTCACAAAACTTGGCCGGGGCGGCCAGTACTGTCAGCAGACATCAAAACACAACTGGGCTCAAACCACACCAAGCGGTTCGTTCCGAGCCCTTAACGTTTGCACTCAAACGTGAATCAGCACCAAACCTTAAAGGTTCATTATATCTCGGTCAGAGGCAGTGCCAAACTCGACCTCTGACGAGCTTGCCGCGTCTGCGACCTGAGTTAGCGCTAAGCTCTCCTCCTCTTCTCTTCTCTGTTCTCCGTTAAATACACCAACCCATATGCACCAACCGTATGGGACCAACCCATATGCACCACTTCGACAATAAAACCCGTGCTCACTGTCTCCATGAGAGCCTACGGTTACGCCTTCGCGTTCCCACACTTCGGCCCGCTCGCTGCACCGAAAGATAGCATCGGTCACTAATCCTGTGATGAGTTAGCAGAACACTGCAGCAGGCCCAAATTCCCACTCTATTTATCCGGTTGCATGCATCCAAGCCGCAGCTTCCACAGGACTGCCAGACGCGTCTATTGTCATGAAAAGCACTTCCGCACATTTCCACGGCGCGGTAATCTCCCCCGAACGGGCGACCCCATGGCGACAGGTCGACCGCGCAGAAAGGTCGAAGCATTACTTCGACAGCGAGACCCCCCTCCTCTTCCAAGCAACTCCCCTATTTGTTCCTTTCTCGGACGCCGCGTACCCTCCGAAAATGCTCTACGGTGCCGCAGTGGAGAGGACTGTCACCCGTCATGTCCCCTCTGCTGTGCAGCTGTGTACGTCAGAGTAATTACTGACCGCGGGCGTCGCGAGATGAAAGCCGCCGCTTTTTCTGCGTACTGGGTGAATACGAAGACTGTATTTCGCAGCAAACGCCTCTGTCAGGCTGTATAGTCTTTTGCTTTTGCTTCAATTTCTGTAAATACAGAAAGAAATAAGCCAAATCAAATCAAAATCAAAACCATGCGCTAGGCCGCCGTCACTTGCTCTTCCCCGTCGATCTTCCGCAGAACATAACAGTGGGCATGACCTACGACGCGGGAGCGCAGTAATATCATAAAGACCAGGAGCGTAACAACGCGTGTGTAAATATGCACACGCGTTGTCACTCATTTACATGCATGAGTGGGCAATATCGTGGGTGATTTACGGTAACACAGAACGATCCCCAGCTTCACCCACTCGTCATGGTTGACTCCGTGGAGATGCGTGAAGTCTTTTTTTGCCTTTTTTAATGATCAGAATGAGGTGTTCAGCGCACAAAGTTGTGTGCTGTATTGCCACTAGCTCCTCGAGAGCCCCAGAAGACGCGGATGCTTGCTATGTATGGAGAGGCCAGCACACATCCACCAAACAAAACGCCCCGGTGGCACACGCAGGACCGCGCGTGTCACCACCTCATGCTGACGAGACTGGCAGCTCCTGGACGCTCGGAGAATGACCGGCACTCATGAAAATCATATTAGAGGACGAGGTGGACGAAGTGTCGAAAGGGGACGGCGGAGGCCAACTTTGCTGGCTCTCGAACAATTTGAGTTCACACGCACAAGTTCGCCTTAAATAAATCCTTTTTATAGCAGCAGGAATAACATTTCTGGGTGACGATGCAACGAAAGTCACACAATATAACAGTGTCCTGGAAACATTCAGCATGAGTGCCCTGGGGGTACAGGAGTGGAATGCAGAGAGTAAAGGTAGAGTACACCACCATTATTCACTCATTACCGAAGGAATCATGTGCATTATTTTAAAAGACGCGCTTTTACCCCCGGCCACTCGGAGAAGTCTCGGGCAGTTTAAGATTAGTGTGCACTGCGAAGCACATATTGGTGCTAGCTTTGCTAAAGCAAACAAATGCAAATTGTAAATGAATACAGCCTGCAGTAGTGGTGATAATAAATAAACTGTATTCATTAGTTAACGTTCAAAGAACAGGAAAAAAATTAGACCACCCCGTGTTCGTAATTGTCGTCACAGAAGCCAGCGTAAATTATGTGCACTGCAGCCCCCATGGACATAATTTAGTCATGGTCCCAGTGATTCGCAGGTCACCTGTTCTGCACAAGCTCATTCCATCTCATGCCTCCAAATTGTTAATTTGTTCGACCCGCTTTACCATTTGCCAACATCGGTCCCGCGTGCCGTCCCTATAGAAAAATACCCTTGCTCCAACTGATCATTGGTTCTCCTTATGACGTACTGGTGGGCTTGTTGGTTCGGCATATAAGGATAGGGAGCGCACAACAAGTGTTAGGACAAATAATAAAAAAAATTGAAAGTAACTGCAACTGAGGCTCTATCTCGGCCGATTCCGTTTAAGTAAGAAACTGCAGCGTACGCGCTCAAGCGTATGACAACGCATGATTCGCTTCGAGAACATCACGCCACATTTCTATCGCTTCAGTCAAGGACATCACAGAGAAGATACATACAAATAGCACAAAAAACTAAGATAGTCACATAACCAAACCTAAAAACATTTTTTCTTTATCAGACAAGACAGTCGATGGGGAAAACAACGCAATTTTCCTTTTGATTGGAAATCTCCATCACTTCCATTATTTCCTTTGTCACCCTGCTTTTTGCCCTCCTCACCACCTTCGTTTGCTTGAACCTTGGTACGGAACAGCAGTCCCTGCAGCGAAATGAAAGGTGGCCAGCATCCGTCTGAGAGTATCTATAATTGTGCTCTGTCAGCCTCGTATTCAGGCACCTGCCCGTCTGACCGACGCACACCTTGTCGCACGTGAGCGGCAACGAATATACGATGCGCTTCGTGCAAGTGACGTTCGGGGCCGGTCCTGTATTGGGCGGACTCCCCTTGGCTTGCTCTGCGAGCTTGCCTTTTCGAAAGGTCGGGCAGCCCAACTGGCGCATCCAAACTGATGACCAATTTTGTAAAGGGTGTGCGAAACAGTGTGGACGTAGGGAATGATAAGCCTTTTAGAGCGGGCGCGGGGATCATCGTTGACGGAGACGGTTGCACATCAGAAGCGCAACCGCCACTGAGGCAAGCAGGGCGAACATGGAGGCGGCCAGCCTGGTTGAAAGAGCTCAAGTCACATTGGTGTATGCGCGATTTAACCAAGGCGTGTACAAAAAAATACGCACGTGAGATAGCCCTCTTAAAGAGCTTCGAATGGGCCGAACAAAACAAACGGGCTTGTTGCCGCTTGGGTTGTAGGACCAACACGAATGATTAACGGAGCAGCAAAAGTCAATAAATAACCTAATAAGATTGTTCTTGGGAGCTTTATGTGCATAAGTAAATGGATAAAAACACTCAGCGAACAGTGCAAGAATCAATGTTGGAAACAGCACAGTCAAATACATCTTCAAGGAGTAAAAGCACTAAGAAGTCATCCACGTACCTAATACATGGGCAACGTTTAAAGGGGTCCTGAAGCACCCTTCGCTCTTGGTTTTGAAAACGGCTGGTGTGTTGAAGGCTACTCAGAAATACACATTCGAAAGAATTTTCCGAAAAGGTGCGCAAGGAGGAAAGATATTGCTACTGCAAAAGCTCCCTTTCACACTGCGTCTCAGCTCGGCGGAGCCGACTGATTATGGCTGTGGTGGGCGGCGCCAGAGGAGGTGTCCTGCCCACCGCGTTACGTCACCCGGATTCAATGTTGTCTTGTTCTCCTTCCGCCCTACTTGGCGGGGCTGCCCAGTGGTGTTGGCAACTCACATTTCCGGTCGCCTGCTCGGTGCGCGCGATCTTTCTGCGTCCTACTGCATTGTTTCTGAACCACGACCCGCTGTTTATTTCCCTTCATCACACTGGCGCGAGCGCGGAAACACGCACGCTTGCGTCCTCCGTGCGCTACTTACTTTCGATCTTGCTCGTACGTCAGCACCGGGCAAAAGAGTGAGCGATGAATCCTGCGCTGCGAGCTCGGATCGAACGTGTGACTGAAGCGATTGGCTTCGACCCTTACGCCGACACACCAAGAAAACGCAAAACTCGGGCACCGGACGAGCCAGAACTCCCAGGACCTTCGTAACGCGGCGGCGATGATATGAATTGGTACGTGAAAGCTTACAGCACTGCACATTTCCTTTACCGCGCATCAATATTTGTTCACAGCTCCCATGTATGACTAATTTTTTCGCGTGAATTGCAGCCTTTGCAATAATTGCCATGAACGTTCAGTTATAATCATGTCCGCTTCTCTCTATCACACTCAGAAAGCCAGCATCCATCGCGATAGAGCCCGATCTTGACTGAAATCTGCGTTGTCCGACGATCCAGCTTGATTTGGGTGATTTCTTCCGCACCATGGCCGGCCCAAAGGAGTATTTCAATTTGTCTGTTATGCTCTTAGAACTGCAAATATAAACCTTTCATTTTTTAAAACTGTATTCTTCCGTGTGCGATAGTGATTCAAGCTTTTCTCTAATTATCTATAAACGTACGCCTGCAACTATGATAACAAGCTTCCGATCGCGACCAAGAGTCATGCCTTCTATGCGGGTCCAGCCAAATCGCAACAAAAGGTTATCGTGTCATAGACACTATCTAGAGTGGGCTCGATCGCAACCTACTTTGATGCATTTCGGCGAAAGACCATCGTGTGCTAGCTGCAGGAAGACTCGTGTGAGATCGCTATACTTTCTTAATTGTAGACCGCAGAACCGCTGAACGGCAGTGTTGTGTGATTATGATAACTTAAAATGAACCAAGAATCGTCGGAGCGTTAGTCCAAAGTGATGCGCACAGCTGATCAGAGCAGCCATGTCATTCTAGCTTCCAAACTGTGTACTAGCTGATTCGCGTGGCCACCTCGCAAAGCTGGTAGATAGCGGGGACCGTAACAGCATAAAAATAAAAAAGCGAGCTTGCTAAATTGCTTGCCTTCAAGAAATATCTTCCTGCGTGGTTATGCATGCAGGTTTTCCTGTGGGCACTGCTTGGCAACCGAAAATGCGCTGGAGAACGGAGCCTGCCGGGATATCTCCAACGTGACTGCGTAACCCGCCACTCTCACTTTGCAAGTGTGTGTTTAAACCCGGCCGTCTTGGAAGCAGTATTCTGGGAGGTGACACAATGCGGCATAATATCGAGCGAGAAATACACAAGTACATGCACTTGCAAGGCATATAGTTAATTTTACCCTCACAGGCTTTCTTCTTGCTTACAGAACATATCGATTTGTGACATGCAGGATGTTCACGAGGGGGATTTGGAAAAGGCTTCGCAGGTACAATTAGAGTTGTACTGCCTGCTTGCATGGTTGCCAGGGTTAGGAACGAGCTCCTGTCAGCCACTTATGTAGGCTTCCAGTACCCCATGCAAAATTAAGTGCAGCTACCTTTACACAAGTCACAAGAAAGCATTTTAATAGTGCGCTCAACTCATTAAAGTAATTATAAAACTCATAAAGTAATTACGGCTTGTGCATGCAGTTGGCTTTCATTACTCACTGTTGAAGTGCTAAGGAGTCTCCCTTTGAGTGTTTTTTTATGATGCTTTCTGATTTTGTGTAGCACTGTGCTGGTGTAAAGAATGAGACTGTAACGACGTGACCAAAAGCAGTTGGGTTTATTTCCCTCAATTTCATGAGGTCCTAAAAAGTGTTCCGACAGACAGGCGCAAGTAGTATAGAAATTGCACCGTCAAAGAATGTCAACAGCTAGGTTACAATATCAGTTTAAAGGTTTATTTATTTATTTATTGATAGTACACAGCAACATTCTTGGCCCTTGCATCAGGGGCTTCAAAACGCATGAAAGAACAACGCAACACAACAAGTAGTAGTGAACAAATATTGAACGAATGAAACCAAAATGTTGTACGCACACATAATTCACTCATGGGAATGTCATGCTAAAGGTTTCAGAAAGCTAGAGGACTGGAAAGAGGCCTTAGGAACAAAGTTACAGTCAGAAATGGTCCATGGGAAAACAGTTTCAAAGTTGCGGTTCTTGCAAAAATTGGTTTAGATATGATGGTCTCCAATGTGCTGCGTCCATCTAATGGAAAGGCAGTACTTTGTTCAATCAAGAATAGCAGACTAAATTATACACTTTATAAAAGGCACTGTGTGTGGTGAATGTGCACACGCATCACATCTTCCTGTCCCTATCATCATTCTTTGCCGCTTCTTCTCCCCTTTTCATTTTCTGCCTGTGCAGATTTTCTACCTGAGCAGGCCAGAGTGCACTAAGGCCAACCTCTGTGCCTTCCAATAAATTATCTCTTTCCCTCTGAGCAGACTGAAAAATTATGAATATTGAGCTGCATTCAGCATGCAGTCTCAGAAACACATTGTGTTTTGTCCACCCCTAAACTTTTCACTGTATCAGTTTTGAGTATAAGGTTTCATATGCCAGCTGTAGTGATTAGCATAATAGGAAAATATGATGATGAAGAATTAGTGGAAAATGAGTGAGTGCATCCATCATCAAGAATCAGTGCAGATTTAAAGTGGTCATTAAATGCTTTGGTAACACTGAGATTATCTAAGCATGATTTATTTAAAAAAAGAACAAATTAAGAAAAACAGCTCTGACATGGTGGACTGACAGCTTTCCAGAACTTTGATGGCTTGTTTTTATGAATGACAGCAAAGGATTATTGAATTAAGCATTGGGTTGTTCACGCAGGTGCCTGATACAACAAATTGACAAATTACGTAAGTGTATAATCTGACGCATGTACCAAGGATTCTTGCGATGGCACTTTACACACTTGGTTCGAATGTGATAAGTATACAATGATATACAATTGCATAAAAATAGTTTAAGAACACGTCAACGTTGTAATAGTTTGCACTGCTCGAAATCTCAAAGGTGGATACAAACATCTCAGTTATGGAGTTATCAGATAAGCAAGCACTGTGCTCAATGCTAAAGACATTTAAGGAAACTGCTGGGTAAGAAGTAAAATTCTGCGCCTCGTGTTGCATTATATAGTTTTACGGCCTCACATTCCAAGTTTTGGTTTCCATGCCAAAGCGAAAAAACTTGTCTGAAAAGCACTGGCTTCTGTGGTGCATTGAATAATGCTATACAAATGACAATGATAGAAATTCCTCACTTTGTGCCATTTTATTTGTTTGCAGCTGGCAAACTGGAGCGCAACATTACGCTGCAGTTGTGTTCACCGTGTTTGTGTCATTCACACTGCTGTGTGATGTTAATTATTGTACTATGGCCTGTGATTCACCTTGCAAAGCTCTCATCAAAGGAACGCTGGCTGCTTGTGTCGTCTACCTCAGGAATGACAGATGGAAGCTCTGCAGCGTCTGCCTCTTCCTCTGCGTCGGGCACTGGTGAAGAACCGCATGCTGGCTGAAACCTCCACGTTGGTGATGGGGCACCCACTGCTTCACACTGACTTGATGCGTCCAGATGTGCACATGTGTCAGTTTCCACACCTGATTCTTTACATGCCTAGGCACTGAGGATGGCCTTTGAGGCTGCAAAATTTCCCACATAATGTTTTGAAAAACTACAGAGCATCCATTTTTGCTATGTTGAACAAAGAATTGGCCATCAGATTAACAACACACTTTCACATTGTTGGTTGTGTTTTGCTGCTTACACCACTGTTTTTCACTTATTTTGGTAACTGAAGTGTTTACACAGATGTACAGGCCTTGTGTTAGGATTGCACTGGCTTTGTGCCACTCAAAACAGCTAGAGCTTGTACCTGTACGATTTAAAAACTGCCAGATTTCAACTTTGCTGTTCTAAAGGTTGTCTCATCCAAAAGTCGTAGCTTGCTCAAGTGATGTTCTTGCATGGCGTCACTGCCTCCTTATATGGGGTCTCTGTAGCAATTGTATTGTTTATGATGGCTGTCTGAGTGCCAACATTGCACACAGCAGGAGGGCAGCTGCATCTACAGATCTGAACCTGCAAAGTTACGCACTTTGAACTGAGAGCTGCGTAGAGCTTTAAGTCATATTTAGCACAGGATCGCAGAAAACTTGAGGGCATCTGGTGCTTACTTGACATGACACTTCCATACCAGCTGCAGATGAATGCACTTTGCTGGACCCAGTGCCATGCTGAAACGGTGAATCAAGTGTTTTACGTAGAAGGGCATTATAGTTTCGGTGCACCTACTCACCCCCTGTGAACCTTCAGCCTGTGTGTCGCAAGATGGGGCTGTTCTGGTGAACTAGCGATTATGTTCTTCGTGCACTGGATCACTGGGATACGAAAATGTGTATTACTGTCATATTAGACCACTCATCGTGCTAATTGAATGTCACTTCACGTTGCCATAAATGCCTAAATGTGAAATAGTGCTTGTGTGTTTAGGATGCCAATCTGCTACATTCAGGTATTTGCCTCCAACGACTGATTGTTTAATTACTACATGACAATTTAGAGACAAAGTGAACGCGTACGTGTAGACAGGGTTTTCAACTGCTCCCTATTCCCCGAAATCTTGGCACTCTGTATGTACACTACGTGAACACATATAAGCACCCACGTGCACACACCTGCAGTTGTGCTTACTGACCAACACGCCTGTATTGGACCACCCAGAGCATGTTTAGCATGATATGAAGCAGTACAACAGACTGTGAACTAGTCTAAGCATGTTTGACATTTTATAGCTCCCTGTGCTGAACTGAATGGCAACATTACGTGTGTTAAATCATACAGCTTCTATGGCCTGCCATGTAATCCAGCTGGCTGATTAATGCAATAGTACAATTTTCAAATTAGTGAATCATTAAAGACATTATGCTACACGTAAAGAAAAAAGTTTGAGTTCATTCACTGAAAAATAAAGTTTGCAGTGGTGTACATTGCAGTCAGTTTAATTGAAATCATGTCATTGGCCACAATAACGTGGTACAGTGCCAATGTGCTTTTTGTCACTTTCTTTAAGAATGCATGTTCGGTACTTGCTGCCAATTCATGCTTGTTGTGCGTGCACGCACCAGCATTGACCTTTTCACAGAGCTGCAACATTTTCTAAGCTTTACTCGGCTCATATTGCTCATTAACAAATCAAACATTGGTACGTTTATGCGAATGGTATTGCGCCTTATACAAATGAAACTGAAGCAGAATTTGGCTTTCTGCCTCACTTAACGATTCATAAGCTCTGAAAACGAATACCTATAAGAGTCACTTCTACTAACCTACTGTTACGTACGGTGTTGTGTTGTAAGCATAAATACATACATGCTACAGATTTGAATGCTGATTCCACCACCCATGCAACAAAATTTGTATCCCCGACTACGTAAAATATTATATACAGTACTTTCTCCTGCGCTTAACTGGCGAGTGTTCCATCGCACTGCTACATAAGTTAGCAACAAATAAAGAACGTTAAGTGTGCACTTTTCACTTGCCTGTATGCCAGGAAGAAACAACGTAGGCAGGGCATTTGGCTCCAGGTGAAAACGTGTCCAACTGATTCCTTCACCCTGCGCCAGTTCGGGATCGTGAAGGGCGGCACCACGGCGAAGTGTCTGCCAAAAGCCGACAGCCAGCTCCGGCATAGCTGTTTAAGCGTGGCCGAAACTGAAGAGTGGATCGCACAGAAGCAGCCGAAAAACCACTGCAGTGGCTGCGCGCCAACTCCGAGAGGATATATCCCGTCGGTGAAATTCCACAGCATGGGTGCATCTAATCACGCAAGCTGAATCTCCCAGCGGCAACCAAAGGTTAATTGGTTAGGACAGATAACACGTTTCCTTAAACGTTGAACGTCGCTTCCGCTGCATTTGATCGCGGGAAACGGGCTTTGTGTGCTGCCTTCGAGTGGAAGTTCGCGACAGTGCCGCGGCGTTACAAAGGGCGCGGCGTCAAAAAGGAACCGCAACTTCAACGACCTAGGTGCATGAGCGCGTGCTTGTGATACATACGCGAAGGTTATTTTTCTTTATTATTGACGAAACTTACGGGATTCAAACAAACCAAACACCAACTCCACAGTGCCAAAAAGACGCGCGAGCGCGCCGAGTAGTGCAGACGACAGTTTTCTTCCACCGGAAATGCGTCATTCACATCAAAACTTTAAACGATGTTGATAGATTTGTTGTTTACTTCCTCTTGTTTAATTACTTGCAAAACATATTATACACAGTGACAGCATAACCAAGTTCATTTGATTCAAACATTATTCAAACATCGCTCTTAATTTATGCCGGCTACCAGCCAATAGCAGCAATCTGCTCCATTTCGTCATAAAGCATATTAAAAACGAGTGAGAACCGGCCTTTTTTTTTTTTTTTTTGAAGCGAGAGCTCCTGGGTAAGGGACAACTTTGTGCTTGACCTGTTAACTATACGCTTCGCGCACGACTGTAGTATTTGGGTGAGGTGTTTATTGTAGCCTACACTGTCGACAGAACGTGTTTTTTCGCGAAGTCCGAGAGGTGCTTCAGGACCCCTTTAACGGGTCCAAGCCCTCTATGAGCATCTTATCGCACAGAAAGGTGCAAGTCACTCAGGAATGGGGCTATGCATGAACCATTGCAAATGCCGCTTTTTAACATAACTTTCGCCGTAGCATTCTCCGAATGTACACGTCAGGTACATGTACAGTAATTCTAAAAACTAACCGCTATGAATTCTCGAATCATTCTGAAATTTCGTAACCTTGTGCTGTCTATGTATTCGCTGACACTTCTCATCAAGTCGTCATGCGGAATACTATAAGTCTTATGTCGATAGAACAGACTAAAAATGCCTGGTCAGAGTGCTCTTTGAGAATGTCTACCACTTCTTCCGAGTTATTAAATTGGAAGGCGTCATTACTAGGCCAAACCCGGAGTTTTTCTAGCAAAAAGCTTGCTAGATGCTTCTACCAAGTATGAGACTCGGATACACTTACTCGCAAAGCCAGTAGGGCCTGTGGGATTTTCCCGAGAAGAATACCTCTAAGCTTGAGTATTTACCAGCACCGCTAGTTCTTTTTTTCTTTTTTGAAGGCTTCTAGCTTGAACTGACCGCAGAGCTTCACCGCTCTTGCTTATCCTTCTTCAAGTTGAGTTTGGGAAACTTAGAAATGAAGAAAACAGAAGTGACAGCAGTTGCTTCTTAAACATCCGAAAGGTGTTGTGAAAGTACGGCGAAGCCTCCTTCGTTATCTGCACTTGGCAGAAACAATGATTTACTCTTAGGAATGGTAGAGTCTTATTAAGTGGAAGAGAAGCCCTAGGGCGGTTAACCTATCGTAAACGTCAACGCCTTCTGAAATACACCGGTCCTGCTCGTACTCCTGAGCTTTTGTAGCGACTTGCCTAACGGGTGTCAGCCGGGGTTCCATGGCAAACTTGGGACCATAACTGCGGACTTGGTAGGCGGCTTCGGAGAGTTTGGCGTATTGGCCGTCTTGCCGCTGTTTTCTTCGGGACTTGTTGACGCGGTAGGTGCAGTGCACGTTTCCACAGCATGTCGGTACTCTGGTCATGCACTCAAGCCACACAAAAGGTCCAGGGGTTACAATCGTTAAAAGGCGCGGGTGCTCTTTCCGCCCTCGTAACTGGGGTTTCCATTGAAGAATCTTGCAGACTCGCGGGAATCTACCAAATAAGGCTGAAACTTCAAATGGTAAAATTTGCCTCCTGAGGTTTAAATTCTTAGTTTTTTTGTTGTGTTTGCATATATCTTATATTTGTGGCCTTCGATGGAAATGTGATGTGATGTTCTCCAAGTGGCGGTTCAGCGCTCGTGCTCGTCTCCTTTTGTATTTTTGTTAATGTTTATGACGATAGCCAGCTGTTGTGCGCTGCCTATCGTCACTATTGGTTGTCTGTCGTTTTGATTGGTAAGCGAATATGGTGGTCACAGTTGTATGTCTTCATATTCGGTCTGCTGTCCTTTGTCGTCCCATCGAGCGTTCCGCGGTCCTCGGCTGTTTCATTGTGATTACCCAACTAGCGGCTTCTTATGCTTGCACTGCAAATTACGATATTGTACACTTTTTGCTTCAGGCCCAGCGTTTAGTTGCGGCCATGAGCTCGCTATTGCGTCTAACCCAGGAGCGGCTTGTCTCCCTGAAGTAAATTTGCGTTGCGTGACAACTTAGCCCCGTTACGAATTAGCATTGTCATACATCGACTGGGAAGTATTCGAATTACTGGGCAGAAATCCTATGTTCCTGTTTTATGGTCACGCAACTGAGCGCTACTTTTGTCTTTTGCTTATTTATTTTCACCCTTCTGTCCTGCACTGCTGTCTTTGCTGAATGCAGCTTAGATAGGTAAGTGAATTACCTCAAAGTCTATAATTTGTAATGTTCATACGATTGCAAGGATTTAGCAATAGGTATAGCGTGATATACAAGAGCTAAAGAACCACTAGTATTTAATAACTTGTAATGAGTGTTTAACCATGAACACATTCTAATGTAATTTTTACCATCAAGATGCAATTTCATCATACAGTTGTCCAGAGCATTGTTGCACTTTCAGCACAACCTGTCCTCTGTGAGCACAATAATACTTACCTGTCCAACACATGAGGGATCGCGGGGTCCTGGCTTAGGATAATCACAGGGACCGCCATGCGCACTGAAAGAATAAAAATCACAGCATGGCGCTATGTTAATTTAGCTATAATGATTGCAAAGACTTCCTTTTAGGTGGAAGTATTATCGCAGGCTGTGTGGTGTTTTGAGTGTAAAGCTTACCAATCGGCCCGCGATCAGGCCTCGGGGAACGAGCTCTGCGCTTTCCACGTGCATGCAACGCCGTCCTGTTCGGCTCTGCCGGAAGCACTCGGTAGCACAAACAAGCACATTTAGATGATAAAAGGAACCATGCCGCCTTGCGTCACGTAAATAGTCGCATGTAGAACAGAGCGCTGGGAAGTTTTGTATTGTTCGTGAACACCTTCGGAGAGCACCTCTAAATACAAGACAATACACTACAAGAAAAAAAAAAAGATTTGCAACAGCACTGCAGTCTGCCACTTTTTCACGTGTCCTTTCCATATTTTGCGCTGCTTTTCAATTAGGTTCAAAAAGAAGCTTCAAGGAAGCTTTTAATATCTGGAAATTTATTTATGGTGAATACATCATCCTATGCACTCATTTCTATCAGGTTTGCGCAGAACGTTAGTACCGAAAATTCACAGCACGTTGGTACTCCACAAAGCATCACGAACAATATTTTATTTTAACCTGGCATTCAAGAATATTCAAACTAGTTCAGTTGCTTAGGAATCCCGCTAGAATTATACGATGTATCCTGTCCCTCCACTGTGGCCCAGTAACTATGGCACTCGGCTGCTGATCCGAACGTCGAGGTGTCGAATCCGGGCTGCGACGGCTCCGTCTCGATGGCGGCGAAATGTTGAGGTCCGTGCATTGTGCTTATGTCAGTGCCCGTTGGAGAACCCCAGCTGGTCGAAATCTCCGGTGTCCTAAACTACGGCTTCTCTCATAATCATGTCGTTGTTTCGATACGTAAAACCCCAGAAATCAAACAAATCAGTATATTGTATTCTGCAATGTCACGAACACTGTTCTAGACGCGCTACATAATCGCGACTGTTAGAAAAAGCGCGTTGGCGCATCTCATTCTGTCACCGATTAACAACTCACGGTACCACCAGCTGGGCTTACCCTCACGAAGTTCTTTAATAAGCTATTCTTATAATGTATTAGTCTCTGACGACGGCCGGCACTATGTTTCTAGAGGATCAGTCGACGCTGGCACAGTAGGCGTTCTTAGTCCGAAATGGTAATTTGTACTCGCTGTCGGTACATGAACCGATTTGTAGCGCAAGACAGAGACACAGAAATGACAGGAGGCGACATATGAGCGATAACTATGAACAAATGTTTTGTGAGGACTCTTCGGTGGAGGAGGCAACCATAAGGCAGAAAGACAGCCCCACAGCTGGTGCCGTCATCATTATCATCATCATCATGGACTCTCAAAATGGGGGCAGCCAGGGTAGCGGGAGTAGAAAAGAAAGTGTGTGTTCGACGAGACGTGTGGCGCGAGCTTCCTCTCTGACAACTCGGGGTTCGTGCGGGATAGAATGGATAAGGTAATCGTTCCAGAGAAGGTCGTCCAATATCTCGTCGGCCAAACAGATGGGTCGCCGATCAAGGGCGAGCAAGTCGTCTGACTGCTGCGGCAACGTATGATGACCGCCACAGTCACGGCCGCACCGGTAGGCACAGGTGTGCCGGGGTGCACGTCACAGCCCTCGCAGCCGCCTGCCATGACTTCCATGCCGCTCGTAGAAGCGCCGAAGTTCTCGGGTTTGAACGACTTGCAGTCGCCGGAGGTTTTCTTGGAACGTTTGGGATATAATAAACAAGTTATATTTCTATCTACAACCTGCGGTAGCTATTATTCAGGTGCAGCCACACATGAAGTGCCTGGCAACATAGGAGTGGCTTAGTAGTTATTTAGTTAAAAAACCCTGCAGACCCCACGCACTGTAGGTAATGGAGTCATGCGAAGCAGTCAACAATGAAATTGCCTATGACGAATTGTTTGGCATTCAGCGAAATATTACGAGTATGGTCAAGACATTTTTGTGCAAAGCGAACGTACCCACTCACGAATACCTATAACTTGGATAAGCCAAGAACGTCTCACAGCACCGTCGCGACTGAATGGTACCTCATGGTACAACGTAACGTTGGAACTCACGTTAGTGGAATTGCATATACATCTGCTTTACCGAAAGAACGCATATACAGTGTGCCGACGTGCTATCGTAAGCGTCGATCATTTAAATATTCTTACAATATCGACCAAAGTAGCGCGAATGTAAACGCAACGGTAACAGGACATATGTGTTGATATAACGGCACTTATCGCACATTTCAAGGAGAGTTCCAATTACACAAGCACCATTACAACAGCTGGTTCATTAGGTTTATTTACTAGGTATACCGAGCGAGAAAATCAGCCGTAGCCTAGTGGTAGCGTACTTGCTCGCCACCTGGCAGGCATGTGTTTTATACCACCCTAAAGCATGGTATCGTGGTATGTGTGTATGCCTGATATGTCTTTCAATCGCAACCTACAAGAAACGGTTTACCCTTGTCTTAAGAGCGGAGCTCTTTGAGCCAGCTGTTTTGTTTCAAGCATGAACAGAGAAATGTGGGACTATCCTGGAGGTTGGTTGTCTCGTTGGTTGTCTCAGTTTCTCGTGGACCGACGCAGAAGTGGAGGCTCACAAGCCTGTTCGGTGCCAAGAACAGGAGCACTATCACCCCCCCCATCCATAGGAGCACCGTCATCACGACCATCCACGGCAGATGAGCACCGCTATCACGATCGTCATTTGAAGCAGGGTTCGGTGGGAGCCTCGGATCTCGTGGAACCTGCGACTGTAATAGCGCTGATGGCGTTGACGGAGCTGGGCGCTGACGGAGTTCATAGGACAGTGCGGTTCCGCTAGGCGTTGGCGGACTTCGCGCCAAAGATACTTGTGCACCATGCAGAGGTACAGCTTTGTGTCCGTTGTCCTCTTATGCTTGCGCATAATATGGCAATGCTTCCTTGGGAACTGCAATGAAATGAGAGGCATTGCACATTCGATCATCGCCAAGTGCGAATGAACAGCGTCCTATTCACTTGAGAATTTTCAAAGAAGGTTCAAAACTAGGAGAATCCTTACCAACTCGCTCAGATATCTGTCCTTCCAAGTCCAGTGGTACTGTGAGGGTTGGCTCTGTAGGTTCGAACTACTCGGTGACAGTATCCTGTATTGAGCGCTGTTCCAGTATGGCCAACTGGATGTATCATTGGAGGACACGGTTAAACCTTTGCACCTGCCCATTTGCTTGAGGGTGATATACACTTGAAAAGGTATGCCTGATTCTTCTGTACTGAAGAAAAGACTCGAATTCTCTGGATGCAGTCTGTCAATCGTTATCCGAGACGAGCTCAACCGGGTAGGGTTCCTGAGCAGACATCCATAAGAGGAAATGAAGTACTGCACGGGAGGACACTTCCCGGTGCGGTTCATGGGCCAGCAGAACGAAAGTAGCTATGAGCTTGGGTTGAACCACAGCATGTTCCGAGCGTACCAGCAGACCGTAGGCTACTTACGATTCTTTTCGCGCCTCATAGTGAAGCCTTAGTTCAGCTGGCAAAGTTTTCTTGGCTTGCCATGCAGGCTGAACGAATTATACAAACTGCTGCAGCTTGCGATCGGCGGCTGTAGCAATTCGGAGGGCATTAAATATGAACAGAAGTTGGTTACGATGTACAATACTTCTTCGATCTTGAGGCCGTCTTCTGCGTCTGAGGCAGGAAGCTGGGAGAAATCATTTGCTACTTTCTTGTGTTACCCATGTCAGTACACTATAATGAGGTTGTAACAGTTGTAACGCAGCAACCGAGCAGTGCACCTTGTAATGCAATGTGGCCGCTGTCCGGTGCTTGTTTTGAAATCAAAGATACAAGGGCCTGGTGATCTGTTGCCAAAGTAAATGATCACCTCCATAGATAAACGTGCCATTTCTCGCATGTCCATAGGCAGGCCAGGGACTCGCGTTCTCCTGTGGAGAATTTCCGTTCAGTCTCTGTCAGGATTCGTGATGCAAATGCAACAGTTCGAATGGATTGGCCATCAGCTTGTTGTAGTATTGCACCCAGGCCACACGCAGATGCATCTCTGACCTTAATAGCAGGGACTGCTAGTTGGAACAATCGCAGTACTCTTCGATATGCAAGGAGTTTTATTTTTGTAACGCTCAGTTCAGGGCGAGATCCCATTCAATACGGACGTCCTTCCGAAGTAGCCTACTTATAGGTTCTACCTATTCGGCAAGGTGGGCAATAAAGCAACAGAATACTCAACGAGACCACGGAATGAGCGCAGCATACCTGCATCTGTTGGTGTGACAGGGTGCTATATTGGCGTGAACTTTTGCTTGAAGGGGCGCTATTCCTTGTACACTGACCAATAACTAATGTCCATGAAATGATGGCTCCGATGCTTTAAAGATGAACTTGTCAAGTTTGAGTCTAGCTCCTGAGATGCCTTGGAAAACTTGCACTAGGTTCCTCATGTGCTCTGCTTGAGTCCTGCCAAAGATGATGACATCGTCTCTGCAGCAGAGAACCGCGTGCAACCCTGCGGAATTCTAATCTCCAGCAGCTAGAATGTGGCTGGAGGCGACGCCGTCCTGAAGTGCACTCTTTTAAACCGGGAAAGGCCATCGTAATTACCGAAGGCCATGAGATTTCTGCTGTCCTGGTGAAACGCGACTTGGTAATACAAGGGGCCGAAATAAGCTTCGAGAAGTGGGGTGCACCATTAAGAGAGTTCAGCAGCTCTTTGCATCAGGCAGGCGGGAAGCTGTGAACTACAGTTGCGTTGTTGGGCTCTGTAAGGTCGACTCAGAGGCGGATACTGTTGTCATTTTTGCGGAATACAAGTATAGGAGAGATCCATTCAAAGGCTCTATCCTTTTCAATTACATAAAGGCTCTATCCTTTTCGATTACGTCGTGCTATTCGCAGTTGGTCGCTAACTGGCTTGCACGGGGAAAGTGGTAGGTGTGTCATCTCACTTCATGTCAGGTCATTTGGCTGAAGCCTCTGTGTTGCTGCAACTGCAGGTGGAAGACGACTGTGTATTTTGGCAAGTGTTACACGACCGTACTTTGGTCTCAATGTCGGCGTACAGTCGAGGCCACCGCAGATGACTGTGAGCGAAGCGTTTCATCGTAGTCATTCCTCGATGGTTAGCGTGAAGAATAGTCAAAGCTTCCTCTCTAGCCTCTGCAGGAATCACAACTCGTGAGCCCCACAGAACGCAGCCACGGGGTGTGTAAAGCTTCTTCTTGTACCCTGGAATGACTTCGTTGATCCTGTTTATAAGCCTTTGTAAACTTGAGAGAACGTGGAATCTTTCGCTGTGAGCCTTGCTCTTCTCGGCAGTCAATGGGGAGTTGCGCAAACCTTCAGTCATCAACACGTCACCGGGTGCCGCTTGTTCATAGACATCGGAAGCAAGAGCAAGCCGGCTGAGCGCACGCGCATTCTGGTGTCTTTTTCCTTCTCGGCACACTATCTCATAGTCGTATGCACTCAACATCACGCACATTTAGAAGCCTATGATCGGAAGTGGGAGGCGATGATACGGCGACTTAAGGCGACCGTATAAGCCGAACAGAACCCTTCCACTACAGCCGGGTCTAACATGGCCGAGGCGTCTGATGGCCAAGCATGCAAAAAGCGGTTTCATAAACGCGACAACCTCGAAGAGAAAAAAATGAGTGAGGAGTTGGCAGGTGGACAGGACATGAGTGACGAGCTTCGAGGTAAAAATGATGCGTGTGAGGAGATTGAAGTCAAAGAGGACGTACGTGACGACCTTGTATGGGGAAAAAGAGTACGAAGAGCCGTTTCGGGAATCTATTGAGCGTTGTGGTTTAAGTGCAGCTGGCACATGCTCACGACGAAGACGCCGAAGGAAGAAAAGTAAAAGCAAAATGACTACGCGATCAATTTGTTCAAGGACATCTGGTGGGTCTGACGGTTGCCGCTTCCGTTGACTTTTCGTTGAAGCCGGTAATGCCGTAGTGGTTTTCCATCAAGATACATCAGTGGCTGCTTGCTCTACGCTCCGACGTCGGCGAAGCTTCAAGCGAGAATCAAAATCCCGAATCCGTCTCTTTTTGGAAAATAGAATGGATGATGCGAATGTCCATTACTATGCGACCGCTACGACGGACACCACGATGGAGGCACCTGGTGTTGAAATACGGCCGGGCGCAGAGGCAAAAACCATGAGGCCCACTTATGTCACCCTTCCTAGTCAACGTTGGACGCACGCCAAAGAAGCCGGCGCCTGGTGAAACACTCCTGGAAAAACAGCCGATAATAGACGAGAGTTCTCAATATCAGGCTGACTCCGAAATGCGTCATTGATGGTGCAGCGTCATCGTCTAGCCTCATTGCACTGCTCAAAGACCTACAGGCTACGCCACATGCCTTGCGGAGCACGATGAACCACAAATGCAAAGGTATGGACGGCAGCTTCTCCATCGCCAAGCTCCAGTCTGCATTTTGAGGAACGAAACCATACGCCTCCGAAAGGACTGTCCGCTACGTTCACCACTACGAAGTGTCACCCTGTGCAAGAACATTATTTGAACTCACCTGGCGAACACTCTTTGGCTCCAGCCGCGCTATTCTCTACCACTACCCCCACCCCACCTCCCCCGCCTGTGGAAAATTGTTACGGGACAAAGTGAAAGTTGGCGAGACGGGCTCGGAAGGGAGCGAGAAGAAAACGAGGACGATGAAGCCGATCATGTATATATATATATATATATATATATATATATATATATATATATATATATATATATATATATATATATATATATATATATATATATATACATATATATATTTTTTTTTCTTTCTAAGAAATAAACGAGCCCTTCGCTATATATGGTGACGACGTTGAAATGTCATATACATGCTATTGCAACATCAAACAGCGATCACCGTTTAGACGGACGAATGCGCAGCAGATATTGTAGGTCATCATGAACGATGTCGCGCGATTTATGGACAGCTTAGTTCGATGTTCAGGGAATGGCTAAAACGGATGAATTCTCAGAATGGCGAAAATGTTTATTCGGCATTGAGGAAGGGAGAATTATTCACCTTTTATGGACGCGATGGGATATATTTGTTAGGAACATAACGCGTTCGCTCGCTGGAGCGTGCCGTAGTGGGGGCGAAGCTCTCATGCGCACTACGGATTTGGCGCCCTCAGGCTTCGAGGATCCGTCACTCTTCTTTGTTGGAGTCGGTGCTGTTTTGTGACAGGGTGAGCCATAAGATATGCGTCAAGGGGAGGTCTAGAGCAGCGAATGTAAATTCGGTGAACACCCCGAAAATTGACGATCATCTTTGGCTGTCTTCTCCAAGGCAATATACAACAAAACGAAATCTTTTTTCTTCTTCAAATGAATAAGACTGTATTACAAAAACAAAGATTTTTTTTTCATGAATCCAACCTCGTGCTCTAGAGAAAAAAATTGGCAGATCCCACGTGCAGTGGGAATCAAGGAAATGCGAAGCACGCATCAGGAACGTAAAATGGATTTCCATTGTTGTTTCGCTATACCGAGTTTGGTACATATGAAGTTAACGAAACGGCCGCAAGAGCACCATGTCTGTGGCATGTAAACCATGCCGCTCATACACGCATGTCATGATTCTAACGTTATGACCTGTCGTTTACGTTCGTCATGCAGTCGTGTTGTGCCATAGCAATTTTGGTATACATCCCTCTAAGGAAACGAATGACATGTAGATCATGCCGCTAATGACATGCATGTCACGATTTTCATGTTATGACCTGTCATTTATGATCGTCATGCAGTCATGTTGTGCCAAACCAATTCATCCCATTAACGAAACGGCAGTATAGCGCCAGGACCATGGCATGTAAATCATGCCGGTCATGACAGGCGTGTCATGATTCTAATGTTATGACCTGTCATTTGCGTTCGTCATGCTGTCGTGTTGTGCCATAGCAATTTTTGTATACGTCCTATTAATGAAACGCCTGGCATGTAAATCATGCCGCCCATGACATGCATGTTATGCTTTTCATGTTATGACCTGTCATTTATGTTCGTCATGCAGTCATATTGTTGCATACCAATTTTCCTAGACATACCACTAACGAAACGCCCAAGACAGCAGCAATACCGTGGCATGTAAATCATGTCGCTCATGACATGCATTTCATGATTTTCATGTTATGACCTGTCATTTACGTTCATGATGCAGTCATCTTGTGGCATGCCGATTTTCGTATACATCCCGTTAACGAAGCGCGTGGCATGTAAATCATGTCGCCCATGACATGCATATCATGATTTTCATGTTGTGACCTGTCAGTCATGTTCGCCATGCAGTCATGTCGTGGCATACCAATTTTCGTATACATCGCATTAACGAAACGGCCAGGAGAGCACCAAGACCGTCGCATGTAAATCATGTCACTCATGACATGCATGTCATGATTTTCGTGTTATGACCTGTCATTTATGTTTGTGATGCAGTCATGTTGTGGCATGCCAATTTGCGTATACGGCCCATTAACGAAACGCGTGGCATGTAAATCATGTCATTCATGACATGCATGTCATGATTTTCATGTTATGACCTGTCATTTATGTTTGCCATGCAGTCATATTGTGGCATACCAATTTTTGTATACACCCCATTAACGAGACGACCAGGAGAGCACCAAGACTGTGACATGTAAATCACGCCGCTCATGACACGCATGTCGTGATTTTCATGTTATGACCTGGCATTTATGTTCTTCAAGCAGTCATGTTGTGCCATACCAATTTTCGCATACATCCCTAGCGAAACGGCCAGGAGAGCCCTAAGACCGTGGCATGTAAATCATGCCGCTCATGACATGCATATCATGATTTTCATGTTATGACCTGTCATTTATGTTCGTCATGTAGTCATGATGTGGCATACCAATTTTCGGGAACATCCGATTAGCGAAACGGCCAGAGAGCACAAAATCGTAGGCGGCTAGATAGATAGATAGATAGATAGATAGATAGATAGATAGATAGATAGATAGATAGATAGATAGATAGATAGATAGATACATACGCTCAAACTCGCCGATGTTCGCTAAGAAATGCTTCGCATTTAAAAGCGTGGTCATCTAAAATCGTGACCGAGCCCCGCTGCTTACGAAGTAAACATGAGACCCCGACCAATGATATGCAGTGAAATCAGGGAGTAAGTGAGAAGCGAACAAAAGCGAACGCGTTCGCAAACAACAATCTCAGATATTCGACCCATGTCTCACAGTGGTCTTCAAACAGCGCTGAAGTTATGAAGGACAATGTGTTATGGGGGACGTAGGGTAGGAGGCATACACGACAAGCGCAAAATCTATCAAGTGAGTTTCTCTTAAAACTACATGGGCTCCGGATCGAAGTCGTGGCGGCTGCAATTCGACGGAAGCTAAACGTTGAGGCCCATGTGCTGTGCGACGTCAATGCATGTTAAGCCCGAACCACATGGAACGCTTTTTCCGCCGTTTTCTGGCGTTTCTCTCTCCGGCGTCACTGTGCGTCGACGCTGACAGTGACGGCAGCCGACACGCCGAGATCAAGGCCGCCACTGTAGCGCCGACGTTGGAAGCTGCTGGGTGAGAGGACACCAATCAGCGCGCGGCTCGAAGCGACTTCCGCCGGAGCAATGGCGTCCTCGCAGCTGCCGAAGCGGGCACAGCCCGCCTCGAATATATTCAGTCACAGTCGTGAACTATGCGAACCTCAAGATCCCAATTGACGCTTGTATTTGAGTCACGTTTGTCTACAGATGCTTCGATACCAACGCACTCGGGATTACATTTCACCGTTTTCGAGAACCATTCTCAATTACTTCCGCAGGCCTCAAAGATAAGCACGAATATCGGAAGCCGTCGATTTTAAGTTTGCTGGTTCTCTTTTATCTCCATAGGTGTCGCCACAAGTACAAGAACAAAAAAAAAAAAAACTTTGCGGACAGTGTGCTTCTTTTGCAATGCTATGAATATCTTTTGCACTGCGGAACTTCAAGTAAGGCATATAAGCTGTAATCGTGAATATTTCTTGTTGTTCCAGTGGCGCACACTGCAAACTGCTTTCGGTGGTCCTACGTTAAATACATCGGCCCACGTTGTGTGACGCTGGGCTGGCGCCGGTCTGTGCGCTCCTCGTGTGGTTGGTCGCCCTCGCTTTCGGTGACGTTGTGAAGACGGCGAGGGACGCAATGTCTGAAAACGACGGAAAAAGCGCTGCATGTGGGTCGGGCTTTAAAGAACTGCAGCCCTGTGCACATCTCTGGAGCCATGCACTACGGTGCCTGTCCTAATCATATTGTGGTTTTCCGACGCAAAACTCCAGAAAATTAAATGGAGTGACATTGTAAAACGACATTGTAAAACCAACTAGCCCAATATCTCACTTTGCTGATCTGTCACAGTGTCGCGTGCTGTGGGCAACAATATACTGGTGAACATCTGGGAAGCAATGTGAATGTTTCTTGCAAAACATAGTTGCGTTACATTATACAAACAAATTTTTCTTGATATACGGAATTTTCTCCTTTATAACCTGCAAAGGCGCCTTTTGTACCCGGGTGCTATAAATATTCCGCTGTGGACACTCTTATATTCGTCTGTTTTCCCAACGTTGAAGTGCTGTAAACTATAAAATACATTGGTATAGGGGATTAACACTTACTTTGGCAAAACGTAACAAGCAGATAGGAAAATAATAATCAAGCAGGAAAGATGGCACATTTTGGGATTCAATCCCTGCTCGTGGACGTGAAATCACAGGAACTGAAATAAGAAAAAAAATGCTCAGATGCAGTACATTGGTTGGAAAACTGGTTACTTGTAGCTCTTCTTCAAGGCCTTAAAGAAATGAACTCTCAGACCGTCAGACAACATAACTGCATGCAGAAAATCGTGATTCGTAGCTCACTATAACTTTAGCAAAGGACCGCGATGAAGCGAATCTTTGAAACTGGGGAAGCTGCTGAATTTGGCAAAGAAATACTTCGCATTTAATATATTTCTCATGCGCGTCACGGCTAACGACTCTGCAACCCCGTGTGGCTCATACCCGTAGTACTAGCTCGATTCGTGGTATTCGGGTATGCGCCACAGCCGTTTGAGCTTTATACAGCCCAACTCAATCTGGGGTCAACTAGGATAGACATGTAACTTAACTTTGGAACACGCTTAAAACATCAGAGGCATACCGTTCGTTCCAGCATGGAATTGAAATGTAGACATAAAAAACACACAGATAACCACAAACACGCTGTGATCTCTGAAGGCAACGTGCCTCGCGGAGAGCCGTTATCAACCCTGGGATCTCGAGGCGCCAAGCAAGCACGGTACCACTGCGATATGGGGACTCCTCCCACGCGGTGAATATAGTAAATAATAATAATGCACCAGCACTTGTGATCATGAGTGGTTGCCTAACGTGAATGTCACTTCTAATGTCTGTTAAGCGCCTACCTCAGTAATGTAGTAAACGATGCCTATCACTTGATCGGCATGCTTCTCTCAAGCTTTGCCCGATCCAGTGGGCGAATTCCAACGAACGGCGCACCGACAACAGCGTCTGTAATGTTCGTTAACCTCTACTTTAGCAATGTAATAAATGACGCGTATATTCGGCTATCACTAGGCATGCTTTTGTCCAACTTTGCCCTATTCCGTGGGAATATTTCAAATAACAACGCTCATAATGCTCACGTCAGTTCACCCTTGTGTGAATATCTCTTCGACAAAACGGATGTCTGTGCTGTGCACTAACGCGAGGGCGAATGTTACGTCCTACCACGAACAACTACTCACTGGCCGCAGTGTTGTCGCGCTTGCTGGTTAATCCACGTTAACCATTCATCTCATTCATCTGCTTATGCAATGTTTACAAGACGCTCATCTCATTCGTAACGCTTCGGCGGAGGCTAAACATTTCGTGACAGGGATTTTCCCCGTCGACTCCTTCGCATGGCACCGATTTGCATCGTACGTAGGATCTGCAGTTGTTAGATCTTTAGTGTTCGCAGCTTGCGTTTAAATTTAAGTAAATATTTCTTTCAGTAGCAATAATTACATTGTGTATAGGTCGACCTCTCATGTCCCACAGACAAAACACTACAAAATTAGACAAACTCAGCAAAATAAAGCACCAGAACTTTTCTCACACGCTTGAAATACAAATAATGGCATTCAACGATATGAATGCGTGAATAACACGGTTCATAGGTTATGACATTAATAGCATGAGAGGCTCATTACCTAGCAATCGATGATAATGAAATCACTTGTGATGTATACGTGCACTCTTTGGGCAAGGATAAAAGTTGAAAGGAATAGGACCCTTATAAAACTGTCGAAGTTATTCTAGCTGATTGCTGTCTATCATTGAGGGTATCAAGTTGAGCTCGAAAACGTTGATTTACGCCGATAATCATGCCTAATTATTGTGAAATAATTAAGGTGATTATTACACTATCGTGGACCATAACGTTGGCGATAGCTCCGCTGTGAATAGCCATGGCATTTGGGATTCAAGTAGGCGCTGCGTTGACACGTATAATTTCACAACTGGTTGAACTGAAACCCGCGACCTTCCTAAAATATAGCGAACTCCTTTCTAAGTGGTTGTAACTCCGCGATAACTGCATAAACAGAGACATGTCATTTCGGATTGAATTCTATATTGAGACGTATAATTTCATAAGCGGTCGGACGCGTACCCATGGCCTTCCCAATGTATTGTGCTTGTGCGTGTGTTTGTGCCTGCATCCGTATGTCCAGAACTTGGAGGGGGTAGGAGGGTGGGGGTCTCTTTGAGTCAGTGAAAAATTGGTATAGCTTGTTTTAAAAGCATCTAGGAGAACGCCGTTTGGAACGTGCGACCTTGAAGCTCATGTAAATTGAAGCCGACACATAGTAGGAGTCGAAGCGATCACATTCGGCTGATATAAAACGAGGACGTCGACAGCAGAAGCACTAAGCGCCGACAGCAATGAGCTGTGTAGGACTATACTTTGTTGATGTTCGCATTGCGATAGCAATTACTACTTGAGCAATTGTGCACATTTTGTACTTAAGCGTGTTATTTATATCGGCGAAAGCACGCTAACTTGTTAAAAGGATCAATTCCTGGCTCTGCGGTCAGCACAAATATTTCACATAAGGAGTCCGAGTAACGCTGCTCCTCAACCAGGAGCGTCCGTCTCCACGCAGTCGCGCGTGAAGGCGTCTGGTATGTGGTCGCGCCCTTGTCCTCCACCGACTCGAGTGGACGCACTTGACGCGTTTGCACTTGCATACGCGCCACGACGTGTGCGTGTGGTTGCACCTTCCTTCTAAAGTTACATATGTTAAATATGGTCATACCGTTCTTCCGTGGATATGAGCATTTCTGACTAGTTCTCAATTTGTGTTTGTCAATAATCATTCCTCTTAACCGACTATCCCTAATGTCAGGACTCCCGCAATGGTCTCTCTCAGGACTTCTTAATTTCGATGAACCACCTGCCTATGCAAGTATCAAATAACTTTTGCATGTTTGCAAACGACTGCGTGATCAACCTGGTGTAACCAACACTCATGATCAAATATTAATGCAGAGATATACTTTAGCAAGGCCAAACATGGTGTAATCGCTCGCTAATGAACCCAAATCCCTAAAAAATGTCAACTTGTCCCTTTTCCCTGCTTTCGCAACCCCATCATGTTCGCCTATTCAATGGCTAATGTTTCAATAAAATTATTTCACTCATT
>JABSTT010002285.1:0-45616 GCA_013339685.2 Hyalomma asiaticum
AGATGCATGGAAGAGGAAGTTGGCATGTTCCTTACACTCTTCTTTTATTTGTTGTTTTATGCCTCTGGCTTCTGCACTGAGCTTACTCCTTCATCGACTTCCAACCTGCACCACCCATAAACACAGCCATTCTCTGCTTTCTTCTCCTAATGTGAGCCATTGTACACACATTGATGAATCTTCCTAGCTTTTTCGAGGGAAAGTATCAATGTTTGTCTCCCTGCAAGCTAGTTGTCTTGTCCTTCATTCTTTCTGTTGTGTTTCACTGACTGAAGCATGTGTGCTCGCTGTGTGCCTAGGGAAGGCTCTTCTGTGTAACAACATTAAAAAGAGAAATCACAAAGAGCCACAGCAAAACAAAACAACCCAAAGCAACAACTGTGTTCGTTTGTAATGTACTAGAATGGAGTACTAGTATGCCCTGTACTATGGGAGAGTGGGAAGACGTCTTTGGGTCGCTCCAGAAAAGCAAAAGCAGCAAAGGAACCAAAAAGCACTGAAGAAACCAGGTTGGCACTCAGTGCGCTAAATTGTGTTGAACGAAGCTTCTGGTTGAGTATCTTTTGTGCCGCAAACATTCTCTTCCTGGTTAGAAAAGAACAATGATAAAGAAATAGATGGTTTGTAGTACAGGATTTCTCATTCTTATGTTGCGCATGACTGCCATCTTGTTGCGCAGATTTCATGTTGATCACTTCTCAAATATTCTCTGCCTGCCTGTTTGTTGTATAATGACTCCCATTTCTGTCTGCCATGCACAAACTTGAAAAGAAGAGGTTAACGTCAAAATATAGTTGATGACCAATAATTTGGACTCCATGGTGATCATAAAAGCGTGCATGTTACTGAATGTCCAAAAAACAAATGCATAAAGAAAAGACAATTTTATTTGCGCTTTAAAGACCCTGGGCTAGGAAGAAGTGGTTGATGTGTAGCTGCACACATTTGTGCTTACATGGGACCAAGTTCGCGTGTATTTCTGGCAGTTTACGATGATACGAGGGCAGCAAACACTAGTTAGATCCACACGTCACAGCTCCATAGCTCAAGGCACATTTCTGAGTCTGAGTCACTCTGTGACACCTATAGAACTTGTGCAGTTATTTCATAATCATCCCATTCAGTACACGACACCTCGCCACGATGTTGACAATGTCTTCAAACGTAATGGTGGCAGGAATCGCCACATCGCAGCCTCAAGGTCATCAACAATGCCGTCAACAACAAGCTTGTCATTGGTGCGGTTCAGGTTCTTATGTTGCAAAGTCGGCCTCATTTGCAATCAGCAAAAGTAAATCCAGTGCGATGGAAACAGTTGCTGATTACATCTGCTTGCACTGTTTTCAAGGGGTCGACAGGTATGCGATATTGTCAGCGCCGAATAGCATGCTTCGTTTTCGTTGGCATGCTCGTCGGTACAGACTGCGAGGCCATCGTTCGTACCACACTAGATGTGACCTGTTGCTTCACGCCACGAGAAAGAAGTCTTGGAATTCAAAATAAATAAACAAGTACTGAAGACCCAACGTGAAAGCGCTATCAAGCGATCGCAGACCTGGCACGACCAGCCTTACACATAATCGCAAACCACGCATGAGATGCCGAGACAGGATGCGGTGATCGCAATGACGGTGTGACTTGCCTCTAAAATTCGTGTGTCGCGACCAAAACTAAGCGTCAGAGATTATGGTTTTGTATGGCATCTCCAAGGCCGCGCTTTCCCTCGTTGGTGCGCCAGAGGAAATAATGGTGGCCCATTCAGTGTGCTCGACATCCATGAGCGGAGTCCGAATTATCGAATGTAGTGCTAGGAACTGTCCGAAATATCGGTCGTCCTAACACATTAAGTCTATGGGCACACTGTTGGCACCACGTGGCTGTCCAAATTACCATGGAAGCATGTCCGAATTATCAGTCCGGCGACTGTACAATGCAAATATTTTTCAACACTACCTTTTAAAAGTAATTCCTATCTTGTGGCAAGTACAGTGCCTGTTGGAACATGACTCTGCAAGCAGACAATGCAGTGGCCGTCCTCGCCATGGTTAGGCTAGATAGGTGTGTACCATCGCGTGGCCACCGCGCGGCAGAGCCAGAACGTGTCATAAAAGGCGGATTGTATACTAGCTGCTTGGCTTATAATGGCCCATTGTGTGTGTGTGCCTGTTAACTCATGCCAATTGATTGATGAAGACATGAGTGTGCTGCCTTAATCGGCACTATTGCTGATACCATGATGAGCCAGAAAAGAGGTGACTGCTTCAGAATTTGTGATGGGACTATAAGAAACTTTGCCTTCACGACCGTGATTATACCTTCTAAATAAATAAAAAGAGGTTTCATGGCAGCTTCACACAATAATATATTTGAAATCTGGTGCAGCTGTGTGTATTACCTCTCTCTCCTCTGTTTTGTTTTTGTCACTATGTTGAATATAGCGCATAGCGGCAACATTTTATGGGCAGCAGCAAAGATATGCATGCAATTGAATAATAAATTGCGACTGTCTCATTGCGAGAAGGGTTGAGCAGCTACTTGAGGGTAGCAACAAATATAACTGAAAGCGCAGCTGTGGGCTTGCTTACTTGCCACTGTGACTCAATGCACTTTGGCATTTTTTTTTCCAGGTCCATGCAGATCCGGCATACTAATGATGCGTGAGAAACTCAACTTCATAATGTGAACAAGCAACACCACTAAAGTGGCCAGGGAGATTGC
Organism: Hyalomma asiaticum; assembly: GCA_013339685.2. Taxonomy (NCBI): domain Eukaryota; kingdom Metazoa; phylum Arthropoda; class Arachnida; order Ixodida; family Ixodidae; genus Hyalomma; species Hyalomma asiaticum. The sequence continues at coordinate 2,719 of JABSTT010002285.1, forward strand.
CTGATACTTCTGGACTCCTGCTGAAATGCATGCCAGAAGCCTCACTGGCCAGCCATCCCGGCGCCATGCGGATAGTGTGGCCAAAAAGCAGGCCACTCCCGAGAAGGCAGACACCATAATGAGTATGCTTTATGCACATTTCTAGGAATAGTTAAAAAACTCAGTATCAATGTGTAACTGATAGTTGAAATGGCTTACAGTGAAAGAATTTATAAATTCACTTGCGCAGCCACATCTTCAGCACCTTGAAGATGTGACATGTAGCGATAGTAGCAAGCTTTACTATATATGCAATCCCATAATTCATGATGCGCTCACATGAACACTAATTTGATACTAAGCTGGGTGGAAACATTGTAATTTTTGTTTTGCTATTTCATCACAGAACAGTTCGTGGTATTGTTGCAGCAGCACGCAGCTAGCGGGTGAAATTTTGAAATTCTTGATGACAGTGGAAACGTTTAGTATAACTGCTTACGGCTACCTGAAAAGGTGACATAGCGGGTCATGATTACCATATTGTGGTGACTTTCACGTGTTGGATCGCATCAATCGACAATTTCTCCAACTAAATTTTTTGGTGTTATTACTGCCTAAATGCTGTAATAATTCATTGTGAATCATGCTTTGACAGAATTTTAGGGTCAGTGAAAGTATGCAATGTGAAAGGGAGATCTGATGTATGTTAACCTCATTTAATGTAACCCGAGTGGACTGGAACGCTGCTACTGTTTTACTTATTGCTGCATTAAAATTTGGGGTTCGGCATTTGGTAGATGACTAAAAGCAATGGGCAAAGTTTGTTCTGAACATATTGTGTGGTGGCTAGGAAATTTGTTCCAGATCAAATTAACTAAAAAATAAAGTGGCTTCAACATGAGTTACTGGAGTTGATTAAATGTATAGAAAATACAGTTGTCTAATTATGTTTGATATCAAATTAACTAAGAAGTAAAGTGAATTGAATGTGAATTACTGAAATTGATTAAATGCATAGAGTATGACAATACTCAAATTAATTTAATCTGGTTCCGATCTTCAACTTGCCCCTTGCAGATGTCATCCAGAAGGTGGTGTTGAAGTGCCCAAGCACTGTGGTGCCATCAAAAAGGCTCGCTCATGGCCAGCACTGCAGGATATATTTGCCGAGGTGGGCAGATTAGACCAAAGAGTCAGGCCATCTGCCCATAATTCAACATCAATCATTGATTTCTTCCTAGTTTTAAGTTCTCTCAAATAAACTATATTTTTATGCCTCGCTTTGCATGGTTATTACAAGGCACGTTCACAATATGTGCAATAAGTTGCTGCACTGTTTCTGTGAATCTGGTTGGCCCTTGTACACAGTGTTGCCCAATGGGCCCGTGCGCAGTGTGGCAGGTGCCACGTGGCGGCCATTGCGCAGTGTACGCAGTGTCTCCCAGTGTGCAGTGTCACCCAGTGTGCCAGTGCGCAGTGTACGCAGTGTGCAGTGTACCCAGTGCGCAGTGTACGCAGTGTGCAGTGTACGCAGTGTGCAGTGTACCCAGTGTACAGTGTACAGTGTCCCAAGTGTGCAGTGCCACACCGGTCCGATAATCAGGTGGCACTGGCCCAGTGCCACTGTTTTTTCCAATAGGGTTCCCATGTGGTCTAACGCTAATGTCGCCAACACACCCTCAACCCTAGTCAGTGCCGTTCTTAGAATATGGTGCGAATGTCCCAGATTTCTTCTTTCATTCTCTCCCTACTTGATTATCTTCAACCATGAGAGCTAAACGCGTTTCACGGTACTACCAAAGCAAGGGGTTTTGGTACGGCCATTCCTTTTTCTTTTCCTTTTTTTGTTGCTCTTGTCCTTGCTGATGTATTCCTCCGGCCTGTGCAGTGCAAACCAGGTAGGCATGTTTTGTTGAACGGCAAACGTGCTTCAGCACCTTATGTGACGCGGACGCTTCCTTCAAAAGAAAAAAAAACTGGAGAGCTCGACAGAAGTCGATAATGAACTAGGCTGCGAGAACGGAGCCGAATGATTGCTTCTTGACAATGAGTGCGCTAAATGAGAAACCGATTAGAAAAAAAAATCCAGGTCTCACGCACCGTGGGAGCCCATATTATGCCAAGATGCCAGCGGTGTAACTGTAAGTATTAGCCAACGTTATTCATTAAAGAGAAAGTCAGCACGCAATAGACTTTTCCAATAGAGCCCTCCTGGGCGCCGCCATGAAATGCCGCTAGCGACGTCTAGCGGCGGCGCCATCTTGGGCTGTTTGCTCGCCGGGCTCTCCATGCGGGCGCGTGCATTCGTTGTGTGTATTTCAGCAAGATCTCGCTTTCGCTGTTTGTAAACATCGCGGAATCGTTAGGTAAGTTAATTTGTGAGTACGTGGGATCTGACTGATTAGCAGGACAGTTGTTATCGGCATTGTTTTGCGTCTTATTGCGCGGGCAGAAGCGGGATCAGCGGGGCCGGTTGGTAGCAGTAAAACTGGGAAACAGGGAACATTGTCGCCTCTTCTTTGTTTGAGTTACTGTTGTAAGATTACTCGTATCATAATGAAAATACTGTTGCTTTTGCTAACAATGGTGCCACTCATTAAGGCGAAAGCCTTGACGTCTCAATTAGAGTAACCTTAATGTTTCTGTCGCCTTAAAAGAGAGTGGTTCCAAAATTATGGAAAATTATCACAAGAAACGATGCCTTGAGAAATAAATGACTAATCACGTAACGCGATATATCATAGGAAACCTTGATTTAACGCAGACATGACTCGGGCATAATCAGCATGATAGCCAGGCTTTAAGTCATGCTCATGACTATAACTATGAAAGTGAGCATATCCAGAAATCAATGACTGAAAATCCCTAACTAATGTTGGTAAGTCACACAAGGTAGGTTAGACTGGTTACGATAATGAGAGTGCACCGTGATAATTACCAAATCACGATTAAAGAATGACCTGATTTTACAAAGCATGTTATTAATGACACATAATACAAGGAAAAGCTTGAAACTGTAAGAAGGCGGTCGAGATGGGTGTCAAACGAAAGGTGAATCTCGAAGGATGTGATATTGGTCATAGTCACGTTCATGACATGACATGATGTTCTCATGTCATGCTATGACACGAGCATGACTCTGGAAACATAATACTATTGGAAGGGGATCGATATGGGTGTCAAACAAAAGGTGCATGTCGAAGAATGTAATATTGGTCTTAGTTAGGTTCATGACATGGCATGATGTGCTCAGGTCATGCTATGACATTAGCATGACTCTGGAAACATAATACTATTGGAAAGGGATCGATATGGGTGTCAAACAAATGGTTCATGTCGAAGAATGTAATATTGGTCATATTCACGTTCATGACTATACATGATATGCTCAGGTCATGCTATGACATGAGCATGACTCTGCAAACATAAGACCACTGGAAGGGGATCGATATGGGTGTCAAACAAAAGGTGCATGTCGAAGAATGTAATATTGGTCATAGTCACGTTCTTGACAAGACATGATGTGCTCAGGTATGCTATGACGTGAGCATGACTCCGGAAACATAATACTATTGGAAGGGGATCGATATGGGTGTCAAACAAATGCTGCATGTCGAAGAATGCAATATTGGTCATAGTCACGTTCATGACAATACATGATGTGCTCAGGTCATGCTATGACATTAGCATGACTCTGGAAACATAATACTATTGGAAAGGGATCGATATGGGTGTCAAACAAATGGTTCATGTCGAAGAACGTAATATTGGTCATAGTCACGTTCATGACTATACATGATATGCTCAGGTCATGCTATGACATGAGCATGACTCTTCAAACATGAGACCACTGGAAGGGGATCGGTATGGGTGTCAAACAAAAGGTGCATGTCGAAGAATGTATATCGGTCATAGTCACGTTCATGACATGACATGGTGTGCTCATGTCATGAGCATGACTCTGCAAAAACAAATGTAAAGGAAGGAGGTCAAGATGGGTGTCAAATGAAAGATACAGCTCCAGAGATGCGAGTTAGTCACGTTCATGACATGAAATACATATGACACGAGCATGACGATGCAAAAATTAATGGGAAGGGGTCAAGATCGGTGCCCAACGAAAGATATAGATCGAGAGAGGCGATACGAGTTAGTCATGTTCATGACATGAGATTCGTAATTTGACATGAGCATGACAGAGCGAAAATTAACGGAAGGGGGTGAAGATGGGGGTCAAAGGAAAAGTAAACCTCGAGGGATGTGATGTAAGATATACTATAATTATGTTCATGATATCGCTTGCATGAAATGACATGAGCATCATTATGCAAAAGGGGTTTGATACCGGTTGTAAAACGAAAGGCACAGGAGAAGATGTGATATGAGTTAAAGTCATTTTCATGACACCACATGGTCATGGCACGACATGATTATGACTCAACATGAGAGCTTTAAGGGGTTTGAAATGGGTGTCAAACTACAATTCGAGGGATGTGATGTTTTATAATCATGGTCATGACACGACATTATCGCGGCTCGATATGGTCATTACTCAACATAACGACAAAACTCAATAAGTAGTGCAACGGCGTTCGGACACTGCTAACAAAGCAAGTAAACTTTAACAAGGTGTGATAGTCAGTCAGTAAATGACACAGTATATCTGTCTGCATAACAACGTAATAATGTTGTGGCATGATGTATAAGCCATGGCATATGTGCGGCATCTACTCAATTAAAACCAGCACTAGATAGCTACTCTTTGCTAGAATTCCTTCAACTGTCGGCTATTGCGTGCTGAATTTCTGTTTAATCAATAACGTTGGCTAATACTTACAGTTACATCGCTGCTATCTTGGCATAATATTGGCTCCCACGGTGCGTGAGACCTGGATTTTTTTTTCTAATCGGGTTTCTCATTTATCGCACTCATGGTCAAGAAGCAATCATTCGGCTCCGTTCTCTCAGCCTAGTTCATTATCGACTTCTGTCGAGCTCTCCACTTTTTTTTTCTTTTGAAGGAAGCGTCCGCGTCACATAAGGTGCTGAAGCACGTTTGCCATTCAACAAAACATGCCCACCTGGTTTGCACTGCACAGGCCGGAGGCATACATCAGCAAGTACAAGAGCAACAAAAAAGGAAAAGAAAAAGGAATGGCCGTACCAAAACCCCTTGCTTTGGTAGTACCGTGAAACGCGTTTAGCTCTCATGGTTGAAGCTAATCAAGTAGGGAGAGAATGAAAGAAGAAATCTGGGACATTCGCACCATATTCTAAGAACTGCACTGACTAGGGTTGAGGGTGTGTTGGCGACATTAACGGTAGACCACATGGGAACATGAGCGGTGCGGCGTTTTGGCACGAGTACGTCAGTGAGTGCGCAGCCGCACTCCTCCTGCGCAACGTTGTGCTTCGTGCACAGCTGTTTACGTGCAGCGTTTCTTTTATTCTGGTTGTACGTGCAACCGTAGACAATGCAGCGATGCCCTGTCGATTGACTGTTCTTAAAGAACATTTTAAATCGCTCTAGTGAGCGAAAAACCGCGCGCGCACCGTGCAAGCACGGCAAAACGTATGGGCGGCTCGGCGCAACAAACAGCCCAACGAAGGGGGGCGTGGCGCGGAGAGCCGTAGCAGACGACAAAAACAGGTTCCTGCTCGCCGGTGCGAGAGTGCCGATGGAAAGGTGTATAGCCGACAGTTGAAGGAATTCTAGCCAAGAGTAGCTATCTAGCGCTGGTTTTAACTGAGTAGATGCCGCACGTATGCCATGGCTTATACATCATGCCACAACATTATTACGTTGTTATGCACACAGTTATACTGTGCCATTTACTGACTGACTATCACACCTTGTTAAAGTTTACTTGCTTTGTTAGCAGTGTCCGAACGCCGTTGCACTACTTATTGAGTTTTGTCGTTATGTTGAGTAATGACCATATCGAGCCACGATCATGTCGTCTCATGAATATGATTATAAATATCACATCCCTCGATTTGTAGTTTGACACCCATTTCAACCCTTTTAAAGCTCTCATGTTGAGTCACAATCATGTCGTGCCATGACTATGTCGTGTCATGAAAATGACTATAACTCATATCACACCTTCTCCTGTGGCTTTCATTTTACAACCGGTATCAAACCCCCTTTTGCATAATGATGCTCATGTCATTTCATGTAAGCGATGTCATGAACATGATTATAGTATATCTTCCGTCACATTCCTCGAGGTTTACTTTTCCTTTGACCCCCATATTCACCCCCTTCCGTTAATTTTCGCTCTGTCATGCTCATGTCATATTACGTATCTCATTTCATGAACATGACTAACTCGTGTCGCCTCTCTCGATCTATATCTTTCGTTGGGCACCTACCTTGACCCCTTCCCGTTGATTTTTGCTTCGTCATGCCCGTGCCATATGTATTTCATGTCATGAACGTGACTAACTCGCGTCTCTGGACCTGTATCTTTCTTTTGACACCCATCTTGACCTACTACCTTTACATTTGTTTTTGCAGAGTTATGCTCATGAGATGAGCACACCATGTCATGTCAGGAACGTGACTATGACCGATATTACATTATTCGACATGCACCTTTTGTTTGACACCCATATCGATCCCCTTCCAGCGGTCTTATGTTTGCAGAGTCATGCTCATGTCATAGCATGACCTGAGCACATTATGTCATGTCATGAACGTGACTATGACCAATAATACATTCTTCGACATGCACCTTTTGTTTGACACCCATATCGATCCCCTTCCAGTGGTCTTATGTTTGCAGTCATGCTCATGTCATAGCATGACCTGAGCACATCATGTCTTGTCATGAACGTGACTATGACCAATATTACATTATTCGACATGCACCTTTTGTTTGACACCCATATCGATCCCCTTCCAGCGGTCTTATGTTTGCAGAGTCATGCTCATGTCATAGCATGACCTGAGCACATTATGTCATGTCATGAACGTGACTATGACCAATAATACATTCTTCGACATGCACCTTTTGTTTGACACCCATATCGATCCCCTTCCAGTGGTCTTATGTTTGCAGTCATGCTCATGTCATAGTATGACCTGAGCACATCATGTCTTGTCATGAACGTGACTATGACCAATATTACATTCTTCGACATGCACGATTTGTTTGACACCCGTATCGATCCCCTTCCAATAGTATTATGTTTCCAGAGTCATGCTCATGTCATAGCATGACCTGAGCACATCATGTCATGTCATGAACCTAACTACGACCAATATTACATTCTTCGACATGCACCTTTTGTTTGACACCCATATCGATCCCCTTCCAATAGCAATATGTTTCCAGAGTCATGCTCATGTCATAGCACGACATGAGAACATCATGTCATGTCATGAACGTGACTATGGCCAATATCACATCCTTCGAGATTCACCTTTCGTTTGACACCCATCTCGACCACCTACTTACAGTTTCAAGCTTTTCCTTGTATTATGTGTCATTAATAACATGCTTTGTAAAATCCGGTCATTCTTTAATCGTGATTTGGTAATTATCACGGTGCACTCTCATTAGCGTAACCAGTCTAATCTACCTTGTGTGACTTACCAACATTAGTTAGGGTTTTTCAATCGTTGATTTCTGGACGTGCTCACTTCCATAGTTATAGTCATGAGCATCACTTAAACCCTGGCTCTCATGCTGATTATGCCCGAGTCATGTCTGCGTTAAATCAAGGGTCCTTTGATATATCGCATTACATGATTAGTCATTTATTTCTCAAGGCATCGTCTCTTGTGATAATTTTCCATAATTTTGAAACCACTCTCTTTTAAGGTGACTGAAACATTAAGGTTACTCTAATTGAGACATTAAGGCGTAATGGCACCGTTGTTAGCAAAAGCAACAGTATCTTTATTATGATGCGAGTAATCTTACAACAGTAACTCAAACAAAGAAGAGGCGACAATGTTCCCGGTTTCCCAGTTTTACTGCTACCAACCGGCCCCGCCGATCCCGCTTCTGCCCGCGCAATAAGACGCAAAACAATGCCGATAACAACTGTTCTGCTAATCAGGCAGATCCCACATACTCACAAATTCACCTACCTAACGATTCCGCGATGTTTACAAACAGCGAAAGCAAGATCTTGCTGAAACACACACAACGAATGCACGCGCCCGCACGGAGAGCCCGGCGAGCAAACAGCCCAAGATGGCGCCGCCGCTAGACGTCGCTAGCGGCATTTCATGGCGGCGCCCAGCAGGGCTCTATTGGAAAGGTCTATACATGGCGGTATAGGACGTGGTCTGCGTTCTTAAACTGTGTCAGCTGTGGACGACTGCGGGCGTTAGGTGGGCGCGAAGTTCCTTGAAGGCGGGCTATGATGCGCTGGCAATAAGGGTCTGCAAGCTGACGCGATAGGAATGATGGGTTGTCATGCGGCAGTACTTGGTCCACAGTAGCTAAGGACGTAGCGCACGAGGAGGGACTTTGCCAGAGCTTGTCACATAAGGTGGTTGAAGGTCCATTGCCCTGTGACGCAGGAAGCGGACACCGAGAAAGGGCGTCTGCATCCTGATGTTTTTACCGCTCTTGTAGGTGATGGTAAAGTCATACTCTTGGAGACGTAGAATCCACCGACCAAGGCGCTCGGACAGGTTCTTCAACGTCGAAACCAGCATAAGGCGTGATGGTCCGTCACGATAGTGAAATGTCGGCCGTGAAGGTAAGGTCGGAATTTCTGCACGGACCATACGACGGCTAGACATTCTTGTTCAGTAATCGTGTAGTTCTTCTCGGCATTTGTAAGAACGCGGCTTACGTACCCAACGATTCTTTCGCGTGAGGACTGGTCTCGCTGTAGGAGAATGCCACCGATGCCGTGACCACTGGCGTCCGTATGCAGGAAAGTAGGTGCGGTTTCGTCAAAATGGCAAAGTACGGGTTCAGAGGTTAGAGCGCGCTTGAGATAGTCAAAAGCTGATTCGCATTCGGCAGCCCACACAAAGGGAACATGAGATCTGAGGAGTTTGTGTAAAGGGGAAGCTATGGTGGCGAAGTCGCGTATGAATCGGCGAAAATAGGAAGCGAGTCCTAAGAAACTGCGGAGATCTTTAGCCTTCTCGGGACGAGGAAAGTGCAGAACGGCGGAAACCTTGTCAGGGTCGGGGCGAATGCCATCCTTGCTGACAATGTGGCCTTCATTTTCTTGCTTGCGAAATGGCATTTCTTGGTGTTTAGCTGAAGTCCAGCACTGGCAAGGCACGTGAGAACTTCGTCCAGACGGTGCAGATGCTGAGGGAAGCTTGACGAAAAAATAACGATATCATCTAGATAGCATAAGCAAGTCTTCCACTTCAGGCCACGGAGAACGGTGTCCATCATGCGCTCGAAGGTTGCGGGTGCATTTCACAGGCCGAACGGCATTACATTGAACTCGTAGAGTCCGTCGGGTGTTGAAAACGCCGTCTTCTCTTTATCGTCCTCATGCATAGGTATTTGCCAGTACCCGGAACGCAGGTCGAGAGTCGAGAAGTACTCGGCACCCTGCAGGGTATCCAAGGCATCGTCTATGCGCGGGATAGGGTATACATCTTTGCGCGTGATCTTGTTGAGTGCCCGGTAGTCTACGCAAAACCGCACAGAGCCGTCCTTTTTTCGAACGAGAACAACGGGGGATGACCAAGGGCTCGACGATGGTCGTATTATATCCCGTTGTAGCATGTCGGCGACGTTTTCGTCAATCACTTTGCGCTCAGCAGACGACACGCGATATGGCTGACGGCGCACGATGGAAGTGCCTTCTGTCTCGATTCTATGCGTTGTAATGGATGTCTTTCCCAGCGAAGCGGAATGCGCGTCGAACATATCTTCATGCTTCTTCAGCAAAGCCAGCAATTCTTGTGATTGTGAAGGTGTCAAGTCGGAACTGATTGTAGATGAAAGAGCAGGAAGGGACTCAGAACTCTGAACAGATGACACCCCAGAGGATGTTGATTTAAAGGAAAGCAGTGATATAGCTTCCGATTCAAGGACGCGCGCCAGTGTAGTGCCGTTAGCGACGAGAATTTTTTCGGTAGTCGTGTTCGTCCCGTAGAGATGTGCACGGCCACTATGAAACCGAACCAGCCCTGCTGCAAAGGCTATCCCTCTTGCGAGGCAGCGGACAGATGGTAAAACCAGCACGTCACCCTGGTCAATCACATCAGACGTTATGGTCACAATTTTCTGATGGCGAGGTGGTAGCTCAGTGTCGTGCGCAGCAACAAAATGAAGAGGTGCGTCATCGGCGTGGAGTGAGTAGTTGGTGTCGGTCAAGTGGATAGCGCGTTGCCGGCAGCAGACTGAAACGGACGCCGTAGAAAGAAAATCCCATCCCAAGATGAGCTGCTGCGGACACAAACTTAGGACGGCGAATGGTATGCAATGTAGAAGTCCATCAATGAAAACACGGGCGGTACACATAGCAGTAGGGCGAATAGCGGATCCTCGAGCAGCAAGTAATGTAGGTCCGTTATATGGAGTGGTAACTTTTCGCAGACGCCAACACAAGTCACGATGAATTACCGATACGCTAGCACCAGTGTCAAAGCTCCTACTAACACACCCTCTACGGAAACCAATATCATGTTACATGGGCGCGCTGGAGGAATTTCTGTCCCATCGTCGGATGCAGCTTTTCCTCCGGAAGCTGCATAAGTTAGTTTACCGGACGGCGATCAGAGAAGGGAGAAGCAGGGCGCAGCGGAGACGTAGAGCGGTGAAGTGGCGATGGGGAGCGGCGCTTCGCCGGGCGGTAGGCACCAGCATTCGCGGACTCTACAGGTGGCGATGGAGAACGACGTCGAGGAGGAGAATACGGACAGCGTTGGAAAGTAGGTCCGGCGGAATAGTCATCTCGTTCGTAGACGTCGTAACCGCGGCGCTCGTCTTGCTGGCGCTTGCGGCAAAACCGCGCGATGTGACCACGATATCCGCAGTAGTAGCATGTAGGACGCGGCGGGCGCCACTGCTGATAACTGGGCTGAATGGATCCACCGACAGTCATAGAAGCCATGTGGACCGGTGTTGGTTGAGGAGGCATCGATGGAACTACGGCCGGTGAACTTGCGGCTACTTTCGCGTATGTTGGCGGGGGATAAGTTGTTGGACGGTCCGCACAAACAGCACCAGTCATGGACGCCAACTCTTCCTTGACAACGTCTCGCAAAGAGTCACCGGAAGCAGCCAGGGGCAGTGAAGCTGGTAAGAAGCCAAGCGTCTGGAGCTCTTCCCTTATGATGGTACGGATCATCGCGCGCAATGAGGAATCGGTGGTAGCGATGTTTTCTACGGTGTCCGGTTGCAAGCGGACCGACTCGAGTTCATCAAGGCGCTGGCAAGTGGAAACTACATCGGCAACGGTTTCGGGGTTCTTGATGGCCAGGGCGTTGAAGGCGATACTCCCGATGCCCTTGAGAATGTGCCGAACCCTGTCGGATTCGGTCATGGCTGAGTTCGCTCGACGACAAAGGGCAAGGACGTCTTCTATGTAGGAAGTGTATGATTCGCCGTGTTGTTGTTTACGGGAATCGAGTGTCTTCTTTGCGAGAGCAGAGCGAACGGCTGGTGTGTCGAAAATTTGTCGAAGCTGCTGCTTGAAATTGCCCCAGTCTGCGAAGTCTACCTGGTGGTTGTAAAACCAGGTCTTTGCCACTCCCGTTAGATAAAAGGGGACGTGGCTTAGCTTAAGCGGCTCGTCCCAACGGTTAGCTGCGCTTACTCGGTCGTAGTCGTCAAGCCAATCCTCCACGTCTTCGCCGCGAAGTCCAGCGAATAAGTGGGGGTCACGCTGGTGGCCGCTTACAACCCAACAATGAGGGGCGGCAGATGTCTGTGCCGAGCTGGGTGATGCGGTAGTGTCCGTTGGCTGCGACATGACGGCGGGCAGCTGACACAAGCGGCGGCCCGATCGAAGCTCCAGGGGTGTGAGCGGGGTGGCAGAGGATGGGGGACCGAAGAGCACTCTCCACCACTTGTGAAGCTGTGACGATAACGCCGTTTTATTAAGCCTTGAGGCTACAGAGGACGGTTCGCACCCAAAGCACAGATTGAACTCTAGATGACAACCCACAGCAGAGAATGATGACGAAACCAAGGTGATGATGATTATGTACAGATGAAGTAGAAGAGGCTAATGAATGCCCCCAGTGAATAATTTTATTACTAATAAAACTTAGAAGTAAACTAGAATGGGTGCTTCCTAGCAAGAAATCCGACAGTTGACATATTGCAAAGCCAGGGCGCACACTTGACTGAGCCAAAGCGATAGGAGAAGGAAATGTCGAAAATGTGTATTTTTCCATTATATATCAACGTTGCAAATAAATACAGGAAAAAATTTAAAAGCATTTAAAGGTTCTCAAACAATCAGGAAAATTTTCAAGCTAATCAGTATAAAAAGATCACTGCTCTAGAGCAGAAGTGAAACTTGTACGAACTAAGCAGAGAAAGGTGCTTGTACATCAAGAATAGGGGTGTGCGAATATTGGAATGTTTCGAATATTCTTGAATATTGCATGTCTAGATAACATTGCATTTTATGCTGATAGCTTAATAACGCACTTCCTCAAAGTAAATTTTTGTACTAAGTGCGTTATTATTATGGAAGAGGCATTCTTCTTTTGATATCCGATATTTATTCCATATATTAAATTTTATATTTCTACTGTATTCGTATTCGGAAAATTTGGTCTTCGCACACCCCTAATAAAAAAATCTTTGAACATTTCACACATAATGCGGACGTTCATGTCCCATCTGCACAAACCAGAAAGCACAGTTAAAATACTAACGGTAATTAACAATATTAGAATGATAAAGCCCAGACGGTAACAGCCAGACACTCAAACCTAATGGAAAGATGCATGTTACTTATACGGGAATTCGATATCCGTTGTAATATTTGTAAAAGGGCACCTTTTTAGAATTGCCGCAGGGCGATGAAATTCGGCTTATTTCTCTCAGGAAACCGAAACTGAATGGTCAAAAAGCGCTGTTGTCGGTACTTTCCGTGCTCCTCTGTGCGACATAGTTCCTGCCCTTGCGCTACCACGCAACAGTGAACAAGTGTCGTTGTAAAGCGGCTATTCTGGCAAGCGTGAGCAGGCGTAGCAAAGAAACAATAAATATAGGCGCTTGATGACAATTGCCTATCCTCGCTCGCCGGCAAGGGAGGACAACTGATATACGTCACACTGGGCACATTCAATTGTAGCTGCAACTGCGCTCTCACACCTTTCAGTTTGTGTTTCCTGAGTGAAATTAGTCAGATTTTTATCGATATGGAGAAATTAGCAGCATCCCGCCTTAGCAATTATGTTGGGCGCGAACTCCCAGTATAAGTACACTCCATTTTCAATTATGCTTGAACGCGTGGCTTTTCAGGTTATAAAGTTAGTCAATCGTGTTATACTATTCGATTTCACTCCTACCATATTACAGTGCGCGCTGCCGTGAAAAGCGATTCCGAAAGTACTACGCAAATATCCGGTGTTCTGTGTATACAAGATCTTCGCACATGTTTTCTCAAGATGTCTTATATAATCACAGAGATACGATGAATACAGGGCAAAGGTAACTCGACCCGCAGCTCGTAGCATAATGCAAGTTGCCGTTGCATTGTATGACTGCTTATTCGTATGTACAGAAGTCACAAGATAAAATTATGTTGACATTTATATATGTTTACTGGCAACTTCACTTGCATTCTTGTGTAAGTGTATTTGCACAAAATGACGACCTTTTTGCTGACTCTCTAATCGTCTTTGTATATGTCGATTGGGCGGTAAATTTTCTGCGCACACAATGGAAATAGTTCCAGGGCACGTTCATTAAGACTGGCTTAGAATGCTTTGTCAAAAAAAGAAAAGCAGATATGGTAAAAACAAGCAATCATATACGGACTGTCGCAATGATACAAAAGCTTGACTAGCACATGCAAGAAGGAACACCAGCACCATCTGCGCCCCTACAATATTGGCGCTTAATTCCTTCAGCGAGCCGAAGAAAATGATTCTCAGAAAAATAGCCTCGCTGATCGCGTTAATCGCCCCACAAAACAAGTACAATGTAGGGATATACAGGGTGTTTCAGTGAACACGTGCAAATTTCTTTCAAATATGCTGTTCGAGAAAAAAAAGGAAAGCCTCTTCATAAAGAAACTGTTCCCTGAGGTAAACGTCATGAAGTCTCAAAAAAGCGTTCATTAATTGGATAACAAAGTAATACTTACTAATTACATCATTAATGAAAGTTTTTATTAATACAAAGGACGAGTTTTAGCCACGGTGATGACGATGCCATATGAGCCTTGAAAACAAAGAAAAACGAATTGTATAAAGCTCTGTAGCTCTAGAAAAATGGGCTTTTTTGCGGCACCGAAGCGCTCATGAAGAACGCCAGAAGTCATGTGCGAATGCAACCACTGCTGCTGACGTCTAGCAAAGATTGTGCCGGCCAATTCGAATTATAAGATGTCCTCGATGCTCTGCATATGGAGAGGCCTCCACTATTTTTGCTTATTCGCTCGTTGCAAGACGCTATCATCATAGACTACGTAGCCACGACTTTGGAAAGCCCATGCATATCGAGTTGACAGGCGCATGCATTTGAACACGTCACCAGCGGATGCTGTGTTCACAGGCGGCTTCCGGAGCTCCTTTCGCAGCGAGTTCCATGAGGCAAAAAAACGCTAGGTCACTGGGTCTCGGCGAATAATTTTTTCTTTGGTTTAGAGGATAAGCTTCGTCGTCTTTCGGCTGCGAATTCCTCAATGGCATGAGCCTGAAAAGGCTGCTAATTAGAAATGGATTGTGCAATCTTAGTTGTTGACAGGGCAAACTGCAAGTTTCTTACGACTGCTCATGTCCGCCCAACCTTAGAGGTCGTTCCGTAAGAAAATAAGCGTTTTTTTTCTCTCAGAAAGCCTATCTTTGGAAACTTGAAATCATTCTCTGAAACACCGGGTATATAGAGCACCACAACTTCATATCGTGCGTTACTGCATGCGCGGAAAATTCTATTCCTTGTCAGACAACGATAAGGTTTGCCTGATAGAAACAATACTGACACAAATAATCTGCTCCCTCTCAGTCATAAGGAGAGGTCACTTCACGTTTTTTTTTTCTAAAGATAACTGCTTTACCAAATACATTCATATCTGCAATCGTGGCTATGCATCGCGAGAATGCCATCTTATGGAATTTAACGGACATGTTGCAACGCTTTCGAATAGTCGCTCATTTGTGCACCGTCCTGTTTTCGCGATGTGACGTGCGCAGGACAACGGGATCCGAGCTATGACACCGGAATTGGAGTCAGATTTTCCCTTCTGCTTCTTTTGACAACCACGCTTTGCCTTCTTTGTGGGATCAGTGCTTCTTCTTCCTTTTTTTGTTGTTGTTTTGTGGGGTTTAACGTCCCAAAACCAGTTCTGATTATGAGAGACGCCGTAGTGGAGGGCTCCGGAAATTTCGACCACCTGGGGTTCTTTAACGTGCACTGACATCGCACAGCACACGGGCCTCAACATTTCGCCTCCATCGAAATGCAGCCGCCGCGGCCGGGATTCGATCCCGCGACCCTCGGATCAGCAGCCGAGTACCTTAGCCACTAGACCACCGTGGCGGGGCTCCTTTTTTTTTTTTTTGTCACAGATCGCCTTGTTTGCTATAGTGCTGATAATTACAATCTGCACATTTTCTCATGCGGCTAATTTCCTCGCAGTAAGGGAAACGTGGTTGTTGTAGGGAATAACACCACTAGAATACTTTTTTTAGAAGTATACATAGGATTAGCGTCACCCAGTTGAAAATCACAACAGAACTTGCCTTGAGTACTACAGAAATTTCTGTTGTCACAACAAGATTTTTCTGTAGTTACTACACATTCCTGACTGCTGCGATAGACTTTTCTGTTGCAGAGCAGATATTTCTGTAGTGACAACACAAGTTAATTCTGTCATATGTGTGTTGTTACAACAGGGAGCTGAAGTAGCACAACAAATGTTAGTAGTACTGCACAAAAATGTGTTGTCACAACAGGCACTTTTCTGTAGTTACTACACATTCCTGACGCTCCGATAGACTTTTCTGTTGCAGAGCAGATATTTCTGTAGTGACAACACAAGTTAATTCTGTCATATGTGTGTTGTTACAACAGAGAGCTGAAGTAGCACAACAAATGTTAGTAGTACTGCACAAAAATGTGTTGTCGCAACAGGCACTCAGTCATTACAACAGGAATGTTCCTAAGCAATGCGACAGAACTTTGTAGCACAACACAAATCTGTTGATCTTATGCGACAGACTTTCTTAGTACTACAGAAATGTCTTGTGCAACAACAGGGTCATTCCTGTCTTAGAATGCTTCCAATTGTGACAACAGAAGTGTTCCCAAAGTAATGCAACAGAATACTGTAGCAATACAGAAATGTGTTGTGGTGCGACAGAACCTTCTTGCCTTAGCATGCATCCAATTGTGGCAACAGAAGTTTGAACCAATGCGACAGAGTTCTGTAGTACTACGGAAAAGCATTGTTAGAAACCGCTGCTATGATAATCACTCAATGTAGAAAACGTTCCTGCCTGCTAGAATTTCCTGTTCTGAAACAGAATACTTCTCTACAGCAATGGAAAACTTCATGCGCAATGTTGCACAAAACAGAGCAACAAGCACGCACAATGCTACTGGCCCATTCACGAATATACATTTTAAAATTTAGGATACGCTCATAGAGCGAACACCCTTACCATGGTATAGTCGGAAAGAAACTAACCATGCAAACAAAAAGAACAAGTCAACAATTAAAACATCCTTCAAGAATTAAAGCTTCTCTTCTTGAGCCTGGCACAGAATAGCGCATTTGTGAGCTTGTTGAGATAAAGCAAAGCTAACAAGTTAACAAGATAATATTTTAGGGATTCACTTTGTGAAATCATGAGGCAAGGCATAGCAGAGTGGCTGTAATAAATTATACCATATCAGGAGCTTTAATGTGCAATTAAGTTTACGTGCATGTGTCCATTTTTTTCATTTCACAGGCCTTGTAGAAGTGTGGCCAAGAACTGAATATGCACGCTTTGTGCTAAGTAGTTAAACATTTTATGGCCAATAAGGCACAACGGAGGGTAAGAAAAATAATGAACTTAGTTTTGCTTAGTTTTGTACATCTTTAATATCCATAATTCATCCAGTCAATACATATTTCGCAAGTAGATCAATCAAATGTGGTTTATAACCTCAGTGGTTGTTCAAAAGGAGCCAGGTACCCAAGCACATATAACTAATACGATGCTTACAAGGAGAAATAAGTGCGCAAGCTTAAGAGACGCCTCAATATTGCACCATGGCCACAGTTAACCATACTGAAACAAACAAGCTCTTGGCATATGGGATGTCGCTCTCCTGAGTAGGTAAGTTATTTACCTACTAAAATACAAGCCATTAAGCCACTCTGGATAAGTTTTTATTTCACAGCAATCACTTTAAAACACTCAACAAGGCAGCTAGTCACATAGTGTAAAACAAAGTACTAATGGAAATACACAAGCGCTTCATTGCACGAACCTTGTGACAACAAAAACTTATGGCTGAAATTTATCAATGCTAAACATGACATTCTTATTTTAGAACTGGCTAGAGAGGTAGCCTTCTACAACAGGTGGTTCATGTTCAACGAAAACTGCAGCAAAATGGCTCGATAACACAGCATATAAGACATAGCATACACCATAAGGACAAAAACTGAGTTGCTTACTAACAGGCATTGCCAATGAAAAATGGCACAAGCACTAGCCCTAGAGACCGTTTTGCTTTACGAAAGTTACAGAAAGAAAAACAGCAGTACTTTAAAAACAGGCAAGACAGATGATGGGCACATGATGACTGTAAAGCAATGCTGTAGCCTCATTTATGTAGCTTATGTACCAGCACTACGTACCAAGGTTACGTACCAGGGCAATATAGCACGGCTAAGCCAACACAGAATTGAAATGATGTAAGAGAAAAAAAGCACACTTTTGTGGCATGACCTTGACAAAAACCGTTATAGGCATAGTGCAGATACATAACATTAAAACACCAGAATACCCTAACATAACAAATAATATTCTTTAAGGGGTTAAGTACACTACTATAAATCATGGCCTTTTCATGCACCAGTTATAGCACGTGGAAAACAGGTGCCAGCCCATGCTCATTGCAAGTCGGCATCTCAGAGTAATGCGAAAACAGCGGCCGATCTAGAATAGGCCTCGTGTTTAGTCCTTTCAAGAGTCATGCTAAGTATTTCCCGTCGAAGTCTCTAAACCAGCTGTGTCCTTCACAAGAAGTTAAGGAAACAGTGAGCAAAGGCAAAAGACAAAAATTGAGCAAGGAATACACAATGCCATGGCTTATATATATGTATGCCCTAAGTCAGGTATAAAGTTAAACATGATCACCTTTCCACATTACACTGTAGCTCTTTACCACTGTCTACCAGAAGAGCTACTAGCTGGGAATAGTGTTGAGCAACGGATGAGCATGGAATACACAGCAGTCACAGGTGTAACAAGAACAGCATTCTATGGCCTGCCCTTAGTTCAGTAGACGTTTCTTTATTGTTATGACAGTGTGTTCGACATGAGAGTTGCAAATGAAGCCGTCAAAGCAGGTTTAGCTGGCTTCAATTGTGTGCCGCAATTGCATGCCATTTCAAAACTCACCTCCGATGCGATTCGGCCATAATGAAATCGGCACATTACCGCTTACACTTTTTTGGAGGTTGATATTAAGTAAACAGGTTGTCACCTGACCACAAGAAGGAATATATGCAGACTACAAGATGTGCTTTTGCCATGTTGCAAAGACAATGACACTGCATTCTACTCCCCTGACAGGAGTCTGCTGCCAATTTTGCAAACACAGTTTGATTCTAACATGCAGGTAATTTTTAGACCTGTTACAGCAAAGCCAAAATATGTGCGTGTTAGAATGCCATCAATATATGCTACATATATTGCCCACAACATGCTAATAAATTCCCATTTAGGAAGACACCTGCATCTAGTGTTTTATTTTACATTGTGATTATGGAGAAGTCTACTTACATTCGAGTCAACTTTCAATTGTATAAATAGGATAGTTGGTAACACATATTAAAAGCTACAAGCACCCCGAACATTGCACAAAGGAAGGCACAGAAACACTGCAGATCTCCATGCAGTCTCACAGCCATTCCATGCAGCTTTACTAGTTGACGTTTCTCAGGAGAGCGCACAGTTCAAGTTTAGGTCACATACTTCCTATGTGTGTTTTAGATGCATTCTCAGACCATTTGCAAACATACAAAAAAATTACCACAATGAGATGGAGCTTCCATGAAGTGATAACACATGTAAGGGCGTGACATGAATAAAGTCACCATGGAAGAGAAACGCAAGTGTACATGGCAAGATAACAGAATGAGTGAAGTAGACCTAATTACTAATAACTAGTTTTCTTCATGTCGTTCAGACTGATAAACAGAATTATAATTCGATGTTACAGGAAAATGGAGGCCATTCCACCATGTGAAAGTGGCTGACCAGCGGAGCTCTAACAAAACGGATTGTTTAGCTAGTTGGCTATCCCTTTCCAAAAGAGAACAGTGCAATAGGCCCACACACAGAGAAAAAAGTAGACAAGGGACTGACGCTACTAACAGCCGTCTGTTCTTGCCACACTCCCCGACATCTTATATAAATTTAAAAGCACTGTGCATGCTCGCCATCAACTAACAAATGCAAATAAAAGGACAAGAAAATATATCACAAGCAACCATGCATGTCAAATGGCATCCTGTAGAAAATTATACGCAGAAGCACACAAGGTAATCGAAGCCTCACTTCCAGAAATTTTACTATTCTCTCTGGTAAAGAATGCTTCCAAGGTGCGCTGAGGACAGCAGCTTTTACATCTGCCTAAAATCTGTTTCTCAAAACCTTGGCTTACACTCACATTGCGAGTAAATTGTCTCAAATGCGAAATACATAAGCCACTCCTTTTTCAGACCTAACCACGTTCCCCAAACATCCAGATTTAAATCACCAGCAACTACAGGGCCATGTCACAGCTATTTACCCCAGAACCCGCTGTTGCCAGTTGTCATCTAAGTTCACACCACTGCTCTCCAAGAGTCTTAACCATGCGTAGTCACCCCATAACGTCATACAAAAAGCCACCCAGACCCAACAATGTTATTTAGCATGTTGAGGCCTTGCCGGTTAGCCACCTACAACCCTACGCCGACAAGACACACAGATTCAGTGACTCCACATAGTCCGACACATGTAAGCCCTCCCCTTGTTGTGCAGCACTCCGGATCGTTTTATTGGTTTACTCACCGTGGTAGCATAGCTGCTAATGTGTTAGCTTGCCAAGAACATGGTCGTACGACCAGATCCCTGCCATGTCATTTCGATGAGGGCGAAATGCAGAAAACACCCATGCACTACTTACACAGAGGTGCGTGTTAAAGAACCAGGTGTTCAAAATTACTCAAGCGCATTCCACAACGGATGTGCCTCATTACCATATGGTGGTTTAGGCATGTAGAATCCCACCAATTATTATTTCTTACTGGTTTGCTTCAGCTAATAATAGAGGCCAGCATCTCTACACTTCAAAGCTTGGTGAGCACTTGTGTGCGGAAACTTTTACGCCCAGCTTTATACAGCTGCACTGTAAAAACTCTCCACTCGAGCTTTTGATTGCGGCACCAATTATTCATGACATTCTATGGTAACATGAGCTTATACAGGATTTGTCCGGGAAGTATTATGATTGACTTTCTCACCAAAATGTGGTAGAGGAAGGGGAACGTACTGCACTGCTTGGGTGGTAGGGAGTCTTAACGTTGAGCGCAATCAAGTGGTTTTCAGTGCCACAAATTGTTTCAGGAGGGAAGAGAGCACGTTGAAAATACACAACAGTTATGAACCCTTCAATGGAAAACATAATGAAAACTAGGTTAAAGTGCTAAATGTCTGACCGCAGATTAAATGTGCAGATAATATCAGACCAATTAATTCGCCGAAAACTGTGGTGCACGAAAACGTAAATGAAAACTTTGATAAAAGTTTGAACAAAATTGCTGCCAAAGGTGTTGACCAATGAACAAAAACAAAGATGTTTTAAAATTAGTCAAGAACTTCTTGATTGCATAAGTGACAATCCAAATTTCCTCAACAATATTATCACCACAGACGAGTCGTGGCTTTATTGTGCCACCCACGACAAGGCACCAAAGCTTGGAATGGCACACCTCCCCCTCACATTGCCCGAAAAAGACTGCATGGACAGGTTAAAAATGAAACTGATATTTATCACCTTTTCCGACTGCAAAGGAGTGGTTCAGGAAAAATTTGTGCCACATGGTCAGGCTGTGAATGTTGCATCCTACATAGAACTACAGTAAAACCTTCTTAATATGTACCCACTTACGACATAGTTATAGTAAAAAATGTAGTTGCTACAGTTCCCCGGCCAAACCCCCATTGAAACCAATGTATTGATCGACCGCTTACAGTGTAGAGGCTCGTAGAATGCGTACCGGTTAGCGCATACCATTTTCACTAAGTCACAGTATATGAACAGCATGTTGTGCTGCAAATGCATTTTTTTTTTGCTTCTGAAAAAGAAACACGGAAACTGCAATTTAGTCGGTGCCTGGAGGTCCTGATTGATGCTGCATACCGACGGTGCCATAATGGTGATGGAGATAGGGCTTCATCCTTTAGATCGGGTTGCCAAACGTGGAGAGCACAGCAGCAGCACAGCTAAAAGCCTCAATGCCTCAACCATCACTTTCGCATTCACACCTGCCTATATTGCTGCTGCTTCGCAACTGGTTCGTATGTGTCAAGGCATTGCATGTGTGTCATCGACATGGCGTCGTGCATGGTTGTTTAATGGTAACCGGATATTGCATCGCACATTTGACTTTGTCCTAGGAGTGTTGCGTGCATAGTGGTGCCCATATTCATGGTTGTCGATCATCGACAATATTTCACTGGGTTTCATCCGGAGAAGGGAAGCAATGCCAAAACATGGACAAAACATCCGCGTACTACACATGAAGGAAAAGTTGGACATTGTTCATATTACTGATGATGGAACTACAAAGACTACCGTCGTGCATGCCTGGGGAATGAGCTTAACAACAGTTTGCGGGATATGAAAAGTACACGAAAAGCTAAGAAGTGGTGCTGCATAGAACATTAAGAGGTGCCGCTCAAGGGGATCAGCCTTTCCCAAGGTTGAAGGGGCCTTGCTGTTGTGGCTGAAAAAAGCTAGGGCGCAAAACTCGCCAGTCAGTGGCCCCCTACTCGCCGAAAAAGCAGAAATATTTGTGAGCCAAATGAACTGCAATAACTTTTCTTGCAGTAACAGTCGGCTAGCAAGGTTTAAAGCATGCCACAGCGTAAGTGCGAGGGTTGTGTGTGGAGAGACAGCACATGTGGACCCCGAAGGTGCCACAGAATGGACCTACCTAGAGGGTGCCTATGAGAGTGCATGCAGGTTACATTCCTAAATTCAGGTTCAATAGCTATCAACTCTTGTAATCCAGGGTTTTCCAATCAGCTAAGTAAAAACAGTGAATACCGGTTATAAAACAAAAAATGCCATTGCACGTTTCAACACTACTGCAGCTTGTTTTCAAGGTAAGTGCGGTGGGTGCTCTGAATCGCATAGGATTGATCAGAGCTCAGTGTAGTGTATCAAAGACAGCAGGCCTGTAGCCGAGGGGTGGTTGGGGGGGGGGGGGTGCCCTAGGGGCACACGGGCCCCTCCAGAAATTTTGGTTGGGGATAGTGTTAATAACATAGCATGCTGCTAATAACATCAAATTTAAGCTTATTAATAATGTCACATTTAAAACGTCACATAATGTACATACTGCGATTTTTACCGAAATACTGGAAAATATATGTTTTTCTCAAATAGTCACGGCCTTTAGCAAATGGGCCCTCCACAAAAGAATTCCTGGCTACGGGCCTGAAAGACGGCCTTGTCACTTGAGTGTAAACAAACAGTGCAGCGATTTAACGGCACCCCTTGTAAATTCACACCACTTGCTTTAGCAGCACCTGTCTGGACGATTTCCCTTTTTCACTGTGCAAGAGTTCTATGCAAATTTACAAGCCTTCTGGCTATCTATAGCCACAACTTCATTTGTGCATTGCTCTGCAATCTGCACAGCCACCCCTTTTGCTGCACTTACTAGCTTAACCAGCACCCCATTGCTGTTTTCAGTAGGAAAAGCTGACATTCCCCCAGAGCAGTACAAGCACATCAACACTTTTTCTTTAGCGTAAAAGTTGATTTACGCTGAATGTAGCACTATTCTTCCTACACAATACACAAAGGCAGAAGCTAGTCAGCATTCTGAAGGTCACCAGTGCTCAAAAAGTCATCAATTGAAAAGTGCAAAAACTGCCATACAAAGTAAAGTGTGTGAGGCACCCTCGATGAAGTATATCCTTCATGCATGGTAAGGAAAAGTCAGTACAGACACCCTGTTCCTTCCAATACTTCCTCGCATAGGGCGAGGAAGGTGACAAAATGAGATTGGTGGCCCTAGGTCCTGGATATGGTACTCCACTTCTTGCAGGTGCCAGCCAATGGCCACGAGACACACTTTTGTGATTCACTGTGTGACACCTTCCGGCACGTGATGCATGTAATCTGGAGGGAGGCACCGCACAAGGTTGAAGTCTTTCAGTTGTAAGAGTGGGGGGGGGGGACCTTTGATACCATAACCAGGTTGTCCTTGTTCATGGGCATCCTCCATGTCGTGTACCATCCTCCTGTGAGCGTGCAGAGCAACAGAGCAAGGTCCCTGCATGGTAGCATATTTATTTTCTCACTGCACAACCAAATTTCAATGAGACAAAAGTCTGACTGAAGCGGCCATAGTAATGTATGATTTATACACATGCTGCATATGACAGTAGTTAGCTTGTTCTTCCCTAAATAATGGGAAATGATACTTTCGCATTTAAGTGTTTTATTTAACCAGAATTCTTAAGGGAAGAGCCTTCTCAAAAAGAAATATTTGTGAAGTTTTAATGCAATTAAATGTAATTATTCCTCAGCAACACAAACCACCAGTCATCCATATTACACACTTAAGAAGCAATACCAGTGCATTACTATGATCATATAGACAACAGCTGTGCATGCATGCTTTTAAGTCGTCTGCAATGTTGTTGGACAGCCACGCAGGAGAAACGTTGCAGTCTTAATAAAGCTTAAAGGGAAACACAAAGACGTTGTACGCTATACTATCACATGGCTAATGCTGCATTTTAGCAAAAGTGCAAATGTGAGCAGTGAAGATGAGTAAAAATCATCAGAAAATTAACAAATCAAACTGTTGTGAGAGGTTCAATCAAATTAAGCAATTTCTCTGCCCTTTTCAAAACGCCACATCTAGTGAAGGCAAAAGCGACAGCTATCCGACGAGGCTGTCACAGTGAACCTATAAGCTAGAGAACTTAAGCTGGATAAAATGAAAATGAAAAATATAAAATTACAGTCATCACATATGCTGGCATGAGAGCGAAAACAACACTCCACACGGCTGAGGCTCACCACATGAATATTAGTGGAAGTTCATATGTGTTATGTAGCCCTCGAGGACAGTGGATAATGATCAAATGTCACACATAAACAAGTAGCTTCCGTGTAGGTCCACAAGTGTGCAACACTGACAGGTGGCACTGGAATTCCTCAGTGTGTGCTAAGTTGTGCCCTTTTCCCCTGATACTATGCAGCCCTCCATTTAATACCATACTGTTTACCTTCTGTTGTATGCTTGTCAGCAAACCTTCTGTACAAAAAATACAATTCTACCATCTCACATACAGAAACTGCGGCCCAATTACAAGATAGGCATAATATCTAACCTACGTGCACGTAGGAGTTTGCGGCACATCAGTGAAGACACACCAATGAGCAGTGGAGTTGGGTGGCATTATTAGCACTAATAAAATTGTGTGGTAATTTCTCTCGAGTTGTAAATAAAAACGTCGTAACCTTCTTTTTCATAGCTTTGATGTGATTGCTCTAATGCATAACCCTTCGCACGGCATAATGACGTGAGAACTTTGCTTTGTATGAAAAGCTTATAAAGACATTTTAAGACATGGCTTGCATGTGATGTCGTGCCAGGTGGCTCGTTTGTACAGTAACCATGCTGTTGAACAACTGCAAAGGCCATAACTGCATTTGCAGTGGTGAAGTGGCAGCAGTGATGCGACACGAGCTTCCCAGCTTTTGTGGCAAATACTGCCACCTTAGAGTAACCTAGCTTCACACTATTAGAACAGAAATGTGGCACTGATGGGCTGGTCTGCATACACTGACTCGCATACAGGGAAGTAGGTTAAAGCATTCAGGCATGGGCACTTGTCTCCATGTTGTGCACTAGAATTGCTGTCATGGCCATTCGGTTCATCACATGTTGCTTTCCCGGCATGCGCATGATATACAGAGTATCACAAATGCAGGTACTTGGAACTTGTCTAGCTTGGGTGAACGTTTTAAGGACAAACATTTTACGAAGTTCGCACTTCAAACTCTGTTGTTGGCTCTTGCTGTCAAAACAATCATACTTTACCGCACCAGGCACCACGAGCCACAACGTTGTATTCAAAATGAGAACACAGTTACTGCATTGGTACAGTACAAAAAGCACGTATATGTTAATGTTTGTCGGGTGCTGCTTCTTTGCTTTAGCTCCACTGCAGTTGGAACTCCATACAAATGCACATATAGACATGAACAAAAATACCTGTATGACACTTCCTGGTACGTTTCGGTGCAGCTTCAGTGGCAATCAGTCATCATTCATTGACTGCTAATAACAAAAACACTGCACGTGGTTTTGTTGTTAGCAGTCAATGCTCCTATGAACCTGCTGCAGTGCCAACAGCACCGATGCACGTGCTAACAGCGATGTCACAATAGCCACAATCTTTTAATACCTGTGTGCCAGGAAGCTGCCCATGGCAATGTACGCCTACAGTGACTAAGCCTTAAGTGAGCTGTCTTTAAAATGAATGCTAGCAAACATGTTGTTCAGGTCATCATCAGCAGCAGCCTATCTTATGTTCGTTATAGGACGAAGGCCTCTCCCAATCCTCGCCATCCTTGCGTGTCCTGCGCGAGCTGCTTCCATATGACGCCTGCGAATTTCTTAATTTCATCCCCTATCTTACTCTCTGCCTCGCACGGCTGCTTGGTATCCATTCCGTCGTTCTAATTGTCGATCGGTTATCTAGCCTTCTCATCACGTGGCCTGCACATGTCCATCTTTTTCTTCTTAATATTGTTCATTATGTCGGCGACCCCTGTCTGTTTTCTCTGACCCACTCGGCTGTCTTCCTACCTCTTAGTGTAACGCCCATCATTTTTCGTTCCATCACCTGCTGCATGGTTCTTAACTTCCTCTCTAGCTTCTTTGTAACTCCGTAAGTTTCTGCCCTGTAAGTCAGTACTGGCACGATGCAGTAGTTATATAGTTATATAGCTTGAGTGATAGTGGTAGGTTTCCATTCATGAGTTGGGAATGTGTCCCGTATGTGCGCCATCCCATGTTCATTCTATGATGGATTTCTTTTATGTGAGTAGGTTCTCCTCTCAGTAGCTGTCCTAGGTATGTGTATTCTTCTACGACTTATAATGTTCAGGTATGCATCAGCAATACGTAAGCATGCAGGGAAAAAGATAAAAAGAAAGTATAACTTACGTTCCACAGCAGGGCCTCCCTCCACGCGCCATGGGCAGCTGTAAAATCTGTTAAGCTGCTTCATCATCAAAAGTGAAGCCCTTGATGGCGAGTCACCACAGCACCATGTCAAAAAGCCATTTGCAATAACCTTTTCTCCAGCGTGTACACACGATACTGCTGTTGTGTTATTAAACACGCTGAGAAACGTCTTCATGAATAGGTGCGCTGGAGGGTGACACTTCGCGAACGACAGTTGTCCGACAATAATGTTGCAGAAGCGTACCTCATACTACAGTTCATTAATGGAAAGCTAACACAGTCACACTTTGTTTGACTCGAAGACTGGTTGATGTCACATCGCAGCGAGACCTTTTCTGGTGTTGTACAGACGTGCATCAGTAACATCCGAATGCCACCCTTACGCACACAGCTGTGTTGAAGCTTCCGAAACTGCACTGAGTATTGGCTGTTTTAAGCCAAAGAATAGGAATAAACTGCCTTTAGAAAACAGGCAGCTTACAGTTACGTCACGTTACAATGCCTACAAGTGAAGACACTAGGGTTGCCGCACATTTTGCATTCCAACGTAACTGTAGCACTGTTGGCCCATACCTTTCTGAACACTGTGACCATGTAATACCGGCGCACACGACGCAAGCCATAATGAGCAATACCGCTCGCGCATTGTTCATGGACGGTATGGTCAATGTTTAAATCTCGCAGTTTTCAAAGTGTCTCACGTCATCGTCTTCAGCTTTGAGTCGTCCCCCGCATTGTCGCTATCATTGTGGAAGTCGTCTTCGCGCACGTTCTTCACTCGCGGTCTGCTCATCGATGCCGTTGTGAGGGTGTTTCGCCTAATCGTCGGTTAGTCCACAGTCGATATCAGCTTGACGGAATTCGACAACGCTTCGAAATTCTGTCCACAGGCCAACGCACATGCGTATGTTTCAATGGTCGTGGTTTCAACGGTTTCAAGCAGTTTCAAGCGAGTATAGTCGCTTTGCACAAAGTTAGTGTGTTAACTCTACCTCCGTGTGCTTCTCCTGCTCCACGCACCACTACCGTAAAGTAAGCGCTGGCGTCGGTAGCGATATGCCAGCGTCGTGTATGTCAGTTTCCCACTTATTTCGCGATATTCATACCTACCTGCTGTGCGGTATATAACTATGAGAAACGCAGTGGCTGAAATGCACGCAGAATTTTCATTTGTTTGATGCTCCTTTACAGTAAGATTATGGTGAAAACGGGAGGTAACGGCAGTAGAAAATGCAGTTTTAACGGGAAGACTGCAGAAGATATAGTCGCTTTGAACCAACTTCTGGCAATAAGAAAAATTATTCTCGTTATCGACTTGACGCACGCATTCAAAAATCTTATGGTAGCCTTTATAATGATTTGTTTACTACTCATCAAAGACAGCTGGCGCGGATTCCTATCAGCAACCAGGACCGTCATACACAGTTCTCATATGCGCTCATATATCTGCGACGACACACATTTGATTGCCCCCTTGATCGTTTGCCGTGGCGGCAACACCGCTTTCAAGTTGAAACTGGTTCACGACACCAAATTTATCCCTGCATGCCGCTAAAACAGACGGTGCGTGCCAAGTTCGTTTGTGCAGATCTGGCAGGCGCGGGCGTGCGGCAGAGGGTGTCGCCGGCATGTCCAGAACGTATACATGCGAATTTGATGCCGGGACGTTAGCCTTCTCGAAAAAGGGGCCCCCCATTTGTCAGGATTTACTTGTGTTAGCCGATATACGTCGTTATACGTATATGGAACACAGAAGTTCATGGCCACACAGTTTCTAACGTCAGGCCAGGGCGCGGTAACTGCAACGATCATTGAAATCATCAGCGTGGACATATATTGAAAACCATAATTGCGCGTTCAGTTTGTTGTGCTATAAAACTGTTTGGTTTGCGCCGGACCTGCGTTTATTACAGTTTATTGACGAAATGATGAAAATAAACACAAATATGATTAAGCAGGTGGACCCACAAATCTCTCTGTGGGCTCTGTGGGGCACCACGTCTGTGTTCTGGGCACACTGCTGTTACACGTGTTCATTAAATGAAAAATACTATAGCTTCCCTTAGTGCTCCACGTTCCTGCAGAAACCTGCGAGGCTTTTGGTCTCTGTAGACGCTCGTCTGGAGCTATTACTTCCGACTCTTGCTGGAACCCCTCGCTTTTCCACTACATGTTCGGCGAAGGGAGTTGCTTAACGTCGAACTGGTTATGCAATTAGACCAATTAGACGTCTGGATATAGGATGCACTTAAATCAGAAACGACGATGTCTGTCAATCTTTATTGACAGTGGATTGCTACGACCACTACTTCAACGTGCGATTGTTTCTTGATCAATTGTGACAGTAGTTGGCTCACAAAGTGTGGAATTCATATTTGCGATGTGTCGCGAGAAATTAAGTCGCACATTTGTTAGTTTTGTATAGATTTATTAATATGGAGCAACAAGAAAGACCGAGAGACCAGCTTCATGCAAGCGCCTCAACTGGCTGTCGCTGCTGACGACAGCGCCACCCTGGCCGGTCCCCGTTCTGCCAGTTCGCTGTGATGCCGCCAACTAGTTTTTCTTTACGGTCCTTGTTCTCTGTGTCACTCGTTTGTATCCATGAGTTATTAAGAGGCTATATCACTATAAGGAGACTATATCACATTTGCTCGTGTTGCTTTTCACCTTTTCGCAAGCCGTAGGTAACGTTGTGCTGCTGCTTCTTCCCCTTCCTCGCTTTTGTTTACTTTGACTGTGTGCGGTGCTGTATGGAATGCGTTCACGATGCAACGTGGTCGCAGTGATCTCAACTTTAAGGCCTTCAGCAACGGTCTCAGCGATAACATCAATTTCGCAGCAGTGTATCTTATTGTGCGGTACAACAAGAAGAGATGAATACAGTGAAGGACACATATATTCGTTGTTTCCGCCCGCTGGACATTGACAACTGACTGGAAAGTGTCGTGGACTGGCGACGAAAAAGACCCTCGTTGGATATTTATACGGCGACATGGAACCGTAAGTATTACATCGTTGTTTGGATTGGTTTGTTTGCAAGCGCACTTTTAACGCATTGTCTCCTAACTGCAGAAACTGAGGAATAAATGGAGGTGTGGGTGACCACCAACCGACGTGTGCTGCGTTAAACGTGGAGATGCTGAAACGGCCCGCGTGGCCAAACTGTGACCGGGACCGCACAGAAAAAGTGAGCTATGCATACTTCTTTATTTAAAGGATCTTCAAGGTTCATTACGCGTAAAAAAGGGCGCCGTCCGTCAAAGTTGAACTCGAGAGGCGGTGTGAAAAGCCTCTCGGGAGATACGGTAGTTTGTTAGCATCATTCTGCAGCATTGTGACTTGCTGTCAGAGTGAGCCCCGCAATGTCCTAATGAGTTAAGGAGCGTATTTTTTCTTTTTTTTTGTTTAAGGAGCATACGAATTGTGCGAGTTGTGCTTGTGAAGCGCACGAAATGAGCGTTAGACTCCGCGCTCAACTTGCTGTTCATTTCATTGCGACAATGCGAACAGCTTGTTGTATGTCCTACGCTTATTTCAATTTCTCAGACCATCAAATTTGTATAGCACAGCACCGTGCTGGAAGGAATTTTATTAATATTCACAAATTTCCTGTGCATAGTGGAAAATGATACATTGCCACAGTATGCACGTGCCGAAGGTATACATGCCTTGCACCTACGACACGACTAGGACGTCTCGGACACCAATTTGCCATCATAGAGGACCAGCTGAGTTTGTGAAAGTGTGAACCTATATGTGTTTCTTCACTCACCCTCGTTATTGTGCTAAGCGCTGTATTTGAGTTTTCGAACTGCAGGAAAACAATGACGAGATAGGAGTAAAAAAACAAAAACCTCATTCAAGTGCCAAAGACCGTACACAATCAGTGCGGCTGCACGAAGGCTCTGAGCCCAAAGCGTTGCAGTTTGTGCCAGACATGCATCAAGCATGCCGGTCGTGACATTGAACACGCACGCTGACAGCCAAGTGTGCTGGTGACCCTGGAAGCGTTGTTAGTGTTTTTAGAGCACAGTTATGCGCATATCCTTGTGTTTAGCATCCATTGGCCCTCGCTGTAATTTAGGGAGAGTGCACAGAGATAGATGTTCTGGCTCGCGCACCTTAAGCCACACTACACACATCTTTTGTGAAGGCCGGCTGGGCTATGGGTGGGGGGGTATGAGCCAGTATTCTAAGGCCAACGTTATCACAAGCCAGGAGAACACGTCACTTCACGCGGACGAAACACGTGCCTATCGTACTTTCTCAACAGTGAGTGGCATATTTGGTGGAAGTGCTTCGTCAGCGTGGCAACCTAAATATGCGGGAAGGAAATTTTAGACATATCTCTCATTCTTTTGCTGAACATGTCGCCACATCAACACACACGGTTTTGGGCTGCACTCTGATCTCACCTTAGGCAGTATTGTGTTTAATGTTCTGATTACTGAAATTCAGGGAGACCATGAAAGGAACGCACAAACTGCACTCATAGGCAGGCCATATGAGACGTTGGAGGGCACAAGTATTGATGGGGCTCCAATGCTTCTACTCTGATGCAGCGCAGATCATGAAAAGCGCACTGCAACAGTGTGAAAGGGTGGCAGCTGCAGAAAAGTTAGGCTGCTGCAGTGGCAGTCTCAGATTCACGGAGCACTAGGTGTCTACACAGTACAAGGCCAGCCGTTACAGGAAAAGATGAAAGCCGTGCAGAAGGAAATGAGGCAGTGCACCACATTATGTACACATTGTTGATATCCATCGCCGTGTTGGCGTCCAGCTGCGCTTCTTGTACAGGCCGACACAGTTGCACATTCGAACTTTTCATCACATAAAGGTTGTACCAATCCAGTTAACTCAGTGTAATATGCTTTCCACGAGGATTGGGCAACATTGCAATTCGTTAAAAAGAAACATGGTTGAGTCAACAAATGTATGAGTGGCACTCCACAGACGAAGCAACAAGTGGTCCCCATGCCCCCCCCCCCCCACCGTGTCCATCCCTTCTACTGCGGGACAGTCATGTCACTTGCAAGCCATGTACAATTTTCTTTCTGCATATCAGCTTCTGATACTTTTGCAGGCTCTCACACACTACCAGTTTGAGCGCACTACTGCAGCTGTGACCTAGAAGTGCAGGTCATGTGCGCAGTGAAATACTAGCAGAATTCATTTATCTTGCTTGACTTGCCTCTCGTAATGAATGCACCAGCTATGGCTGCATTTTTTTTCTTTTTTACTTTGAGTGACTGTGTCATTGTTGCTGTATTGTTGCACTATCACATACCTTTGCTTTGCATTACATTTAGGCTATTCTCGTGCGAGATAAAGTTTCCTTTCTTGGTAGAGCTTTTGTTGTGCTTTGTGTCGAGGTGCTTTCAGGCCATGTCTATTCTCGTGGCAGATCGTATCGTGGTTTTGGGATGTAAAACCCTATAAGTCGAGTCTTCATGGCAGTTATTTTCATATTCGAATTGTGTCCAACTAACTGCAGAAAGTTGGCTCAAGTGGCAGCAGGAAATTTTTTTTCCAAAGTTATTCTGCAAGTAACTAACCTCGAGCTGATCATGAAATAGAATGACACAGCACAGCACTGTGTTGTGTCCTACTCTTCTCTCTATCCCTGTTTTTCTGCCCTGTGGACCGTGACAATAACCTCGAGCCACTTGAATACCTTGGCAATCCTCCTTGTGGCTACGTTCTTAATGAAGTTGCTGTTGAATACATTTTCTGTAATCAGCTTGATGCGTGATGACTACATTGGTTTAGACT
Source organism: Hyalomma asiaticum (assembly GCA_013339685.2). Lineage (NCBI taxonomy): Eukaryota > Metazoa > Arthropoda > Arachnida > Ixodida > Ixodidae > Hyalomma > Hyalomma asiaticum. The sequence goes on from JABSTT010002285.1 coordinate 35,305, forward strand.
CTCATAGCAGGTTTGAAAATTTGGATGACCAATTCCACATACTGCGTTTCACACCACGGCCATAACAGCCGACATTCAAGGTAACCTTAGTGGGCTGCCTGGCTCCTATGACAATTCGTGTGCTTGGCTGGCCTGGTTATGAGGCCGTCCAATTTCAAAACCTGTTGAAATGTCCCCAACTAGAGGGCATTCAAATAAAAGTACCGAAAATTTAATATAATAATTAATTGCTTCAGTTCATGTAGTGTATAGGATAAAGCAAGCCATTTACATGCGTATACACTTTGAGTAATTCTTCTAAGTAGTGGCAGTTATTGTGGAATTCGGCATAAAAATTCATTTGCTTTCCACTTGATATTTCTTCAAACCTTCATGCATCCAAGCTCGTGAATTACCATAACAGCAGTGCATTTTGTTGTAAACTTTGGGAACATAGTGGTGAGTTCAGTGAGAGTTGCTGGTCAGGTAACGTGGTCACACTCGGTGTGTGTTTCACCTTGACTTGCACAGCAATTTCTTCCCAAACTTCAGGAACATTGCAAGAGGTATTCAAAATGTCCATGTGACCAGCACTTGCAGAGTGAGCAGCCGTAAAACCCAAATGTATGTGAAGTAGTCGGATGATGTATCACTCAGCTGTATTTTCTGATGACTCATAAGCACTTGCTGAACTTCACCAGGCCACTTGGCGGTATTAAGTTGTGGGAAGGCCCATCTTGCCATGTGGGTCATTCAAGCCAAATGTCCCAGATATTGCGCTCGACCTTCTCTGATACTGTTCAAAAAAATTATAGACAATAAGGCCATGTCTATTCTCGTGGCAGATCGTATCGTTGTTTTGGATGTAAAACCCTATAAGTCGAGTCTTCATGGCAGTTATTTTCATATTCGAATTGTGTCCAACTAACTGCAGAAAGTTGGCTCAAGTGGCAGCAGGAAATTTTTTTTTTCAAAGTTATTCTGCAAGTAACTAACCTCGAGCTGATCATGAAATAGAATGACACAGCACAGCACTGTGTTGTGTCCTACTCTTCTCTATCCCTGTTTTTCTGCCCTGTGGACCGGACAATAACCTCGAGCCACTTGAATACCTTGGCAATCCTCCTTGTGGCTACGTTCTTAATGAAGTTGCTGTTGAATACATTTTCTGTAATCAGCTTGATGCGTGATGACTACATTGGTTTAGACTCTCATAGCAGGTTTGAAAATTTGGATGACCAATTCCACATACTGCGTTTCACACCACGGCCATAACAGCCGACATTCAAGGTAACCTTAGTGGGCTGCCTGGCTCCTATGACAATTCGTGTGCTTGGCTGGCCTGGTTATGAGGCCGTCCAATTTCAAAACCTGTTGAAATGTCCCCAACTAGAGGGCATTCAAATAAAAGTACCGAAAATTTAATATAATAATTAATTGCTTCAGTTCATGTAGTGTATAGGATAAAGCAAGCCATTTACATGCGTATACACTTTGAGTAATTCTTCTAAGTAGTGGCAGTTATTGTGGAATTCGGCATAAAAATTCATTTGCTTTCCACTTGATATTTCTTCAAACCTTCATGCATCCAAGCTCGTGAATTACCATAACAGCAGTGCATTTTGTTGTAAACTTTGGGAACATAGTGGTGAGTTCAGTGAGAGTTTGCTGGTCAGGTAACGTGGTCACACTCGGTGTGTGTTTCACCTTGACTTGCACAGCAATTTCTTCCCAAACTTCAGGAACATTGCAAGAGGTATTCAAAATGTCCATGTGACCAGCACTTGCAGAGTGAGCAGCCGTAAAACCCAAATGTATGTGAAGTAGTCGGATGATGTATCACTCAGCTGTATTTTCTGATGACTCATAAGCACTTGCTGAACTTCACCAGGCCACTTGGCGGTATTAAGTTGTGGGAAGGCCCATCTTGCCATGTGGGTCATTCAAGCCAAATGTCCCAGATATTGCGCTCGACCTTCTCTGATACTGTTCAAAAAAATTATAGACAATCGTTTTGGTACACCATTTGCTCTTGTGATGTATTTTTGCAAGAAAAATAATTTTCTCTGTTACAGTGATTTTAACGTCGCCGTAGTTTCAGAAAAATAGGTTGAAAAAATATATTCTGAGAAGTACAGTACTGCATAGAATGGTTAGAACATTGCGTATTTGCTAGAAAAGAAATTGCACTGTCTTGTTCTCGGTAACTGGTGGCTGCTACTTTGTCTAACATTGTGCTTTTAGGTCAAGCAAAACACAAATTTTGAGCCATTTTGGAGGATTTTTCATAAATTCTGCAGTCTAAAGAGACTTCATAATTATGTCTTGTGGCTGGATACATTGAGTTTGCCAAAAAAGTATTGAAGTCCAGAGCCCAGCAGTCTTCGAGTTGAGAGGGTACAAATGTATGAAAATGTGCAAGATTGGCTATGTTCGGGCGCGTTTAGATTGGTGTGGCAGTCCAAGTAAATATACACGCTTGTGCTCAACTGTTGATGTAGTGCGGGCCAGCATTGCACTTTGTTTTGTTAAGTGAGTGGCCGATAATGCACCACTGAAATGTTTACCATATAAGACTTGAGATAAACTGATTATGAATATTCCATTTGCTGCTGGCACCTGTTCGTATGCGAGGCACAATACGGTAAATATTACAATCTCCTCCTTCGCAATGTAGCCTAGCACAATAACACCTTAGTACATGCTCCGTCCTCGCTGCATCTGGAATTCCATTCTTTTCAGGCCTCACAATTAAAGTTATCTAGGACAAAATTCAGGGCAAACATTCAGGACAACCACAGAGAAGAGGCGTGACACACTGGTGCTGTATTAACAACTGTTTTTATTCTTCATCTGTCCAAGCATATGTACATCCCAAGCCACAGAACCATGCACATACTCCTGTAGAGAACATATGTAAATAACAACATAGCTGAATTTACCTAAGTCGCAATAACATGAAATCATATTCAAATGAGTGTGAGGCCCATGAAGTGTCACTGATGCAAGAATCTGCACTTTATGTGGAAAGGTTCCAAGGCTAGCCATGCATGTACATTCTTGCTTCTCCCATTTACATGTTCTCTGCAGGACGGCGTGCGTGGTTCTGTGGCTGGTGACATATATATACTTGGACACAGGAATAAAAAGTTAGTACAGCGCCGGTGTTTCTCTCCTAAACGTCTGTGCTGAATTTCATCATTCGATTACATAAATTATTGTGTGTCAAATGGGCTTTTGTTCCAGGTAGATTGATAGGTTATCTTTAAAAAGTTTGCACGAGATTTCCTTTAATGCATAAGTCTGGGTGGTTTCTTATAATATAAGGCAATATTCTTCTCTTCACAGCCCCTGTTGAGGAGCAGCAGCTGCCCCCTGCAAGTGGCGAATGGCTCGGGCTAAAGCTGCCTAAAGGTGCGTATTTTCTCTATGTTTCAATAGAGTTATTCTTGTTCTTGTTCTTTTATGGTCTTCAAGGATCATCCTGTCACTTTCCTGTCCCAGTAATTTAAGCATTTTTTAAATGTGGCAACTATTGTATAAACCGGACTATAGGTCGGTCGAGTGGGAATATAGGTCGACTCCCAAGCTTAGGTGGCCAGGAAAGAAAAAAAAACAACCCAAAATTGCCTGAGCACATTTATTTGCAAATCGGGCGCACTGCCCACCCATCATCGGAGCTCCCCTCAACCATCGTCGCAGCTGTTCCTATTCATCAGACGAAGCATCACTGTCTAGTGAAGACGAGTTTGTTGCTGGCCGCCTCCCACAATGCGTCATCTTCCGTTCCATCCAGCGAGTTGCTGATGCAACATTTCTTAAAAGCGTTTTCCATTATGGAATGTGGTAAGGAACGCCAGGTGAAAGCACCCAGCCACAGACAGTCGCAGGCAAAGGCCTCTGCAGGCAGGTCATCGGCGTCTTCGGGTTGTCGCTGGATATCCACTGCTGGTACTCCAGCCACACTCGGTCCTTGAACGGCTTGTTCAGCACAATGTCCAGCAGCTGGAGGGTGGACATCATACCACCTGGTATCACGAGGTCCATTTTTCCATTGCCGAGTGTGCTTCACAGCCTCGGTCAGGTGACCACAAAATGCATCCAACACAAGCATGCTGCGAGGACACAGCTGTGCACCTGGCTGGTGGTTCCACACTACTCGTATCCATTCAAGCATCATAGCCTCATCCATGTAACCTTTTTGGTTTACGCGAACGACAACGCTGGTCGGGAACGCTTCCATCGGCATTGTTTTTCATTTGAAAATGACGAAGGGCATCAGCTTTCTCCCATCTACCGTGCAAGCCAGCATGACAGTGAAGCACGAGTGCTCATTGTCACTGGACAAGTGCTTCACATCCTTGGCGCTGTGCTCAGCGATCGTTGTCGACGAAGGCATGTGAAGCCACATGGGGGTCTCATTGGCATTGCCAATTTGCCCCATCATGTATTTCTTCTCCCAAAGCTGGTTCACAAAGTGCTGGAAGTTCACACAAGCTTGTCCTCAAGTTCCTCCGGCAACTTTTGACAGATGGATGTGCGCTGCCGGAAAGAAAATCCTTTGCATCTCATGAATCGATGCACGCACGAGTTTGGTGCATGGAACTCTTGTGAGCCCAGCTTCCCGAGCGAGCTCCGTGCCTTTGTTGCGAATGGTACTGTAGCGAAGAAGCGATAGCCGTAACGGCGGCCGACGTAGGCCGTGCCATCGTCGCTACTTTATTTAGCTGCAGCGAACAAGGCCCACGGCTGAACGGAGCGGCGGGCTGCAGCGTCGAGTCCTGCCGTGAGCGTGAGCTCGTCCTCCTCGTTTTTCTTCGTGGCTCGCTACCTCGAGCCACGCGAGAGACGCGGCGCGGCCCGCGATGGTGGCAAGCGATGGCAATGAAGCTGGCCGCTATAGTACTGTATCCACGGTCAGTGGCAGTGAGCGTGGACGAACTCCCCGCACAAAGTCTGCGAGCGTATCCTGCACCTGTGTATGAACTGCACTTCGCCCACGAAACGGTGTTTTTTGAAGGTTGCACTTCTGCAGCTTCCCTTTCTGCGCCCTCGAATAGTGCACACTTTTTTCTGAAATGCCAAAGTGGTGCTGAGTGACCATGTTGCCGTTCGATACGGCAAACTCAACAAGATTTAGTTTAAATGCAGCTGAGAACTGCCTCCTCGTGCCGCTACTCATATTCAATGAACGAAGAAAAGAGAACACTATAAAAATCAAATGCGACGTCAGTCGGAGCGGAAAACTCGGGAACGGATCGGAAGCACAGCACGAACACACACGCAAAAAAGCAGGAACACTAAAAAAAAGCTTCCTATTGGATTTGTATGTGGATATGGTCATGTGTGGCTTTTGACGCACATGCACGCCACATGTTGCCAGATGGCGACGCACTGTCGGCTAAACACCGCTATATAAGACGAGGGATGACATTAGCTCGTTGTTTTATTGATAATATCTTGACTTATATTCCGGTTTATACGGTATACATTACCAAATAGTGACATGTTTGCAAGCTGAACCATGGATTACTGGGAGTTACTTGACAGTTTCTCTTAACCCAAGCAGCTTTGCGCTTGTTGCTTGCGTGGCAGAGAACATAAGCCTGCATTCAATTTTGAGTTTAAAGTTTAGAGTCTTGGTGGCATAACAGCAGTGGCATTAATGATTGGTGTGTATGCATCTGGGACACAGAGTCTGCATTGATGCCACGATGTGGCGATGCGCCTCTCTGGAATAAGATGCTGTCTCAATACAGCCTGATCAGAATGCTGTCCATCTGTGCTAGTTAGAAAGGAATGACAAAAACATATCCAGCACTTTTTCCTGTGAAGGTGGTGTCAGTGTAAAGTGAGCACGAAGTCGCGCAAATGTTGCACACTTAGTTAGTTGATACAATAAATTGCCCTTGAAGGTTTAACCTTTTCCGGTTTTGTCCACTTTCATTTTATTTGATATTATAATTAGTATAATTCAATGGAAAAAAATGAACTACCAATATTTTCCTTGGCTTCTTTCCGGCTCCATGCATTATGTTTAACAAAAAACAGCCCACATTCCACCAAAATGTGAAAGCACTGGCATTTTCCATTGAGACATCGTGAAAGAGAATGTCACTTTGCTGATAGATAATGGGCTGCTGTCATGCACCACGACTGACCAATATGATTGCTGGTTATTTGATTTTTATGTTTGTTTAGAATGCCAGCAAGCGAGGACATGAAGCATTGGTAGGATAATGAGGGGCTGTTCTCTTATGTTATACAACTTGTGATTATCTGCTCTCTGACACCAATGCCCACCCACTCAAATGGTGCGATGCATCTTTTACGTGCCTCCTTTCCTTTGAAGAGTTGTCTTATGCTCGCTTTTTACATTTGCAGGCTCCTTTTCTCACTGTTCGTTGAAAGTGAAGAATTGCCCCTGCATAACCACCAGAAGAGCCACAAGCGCCTGCAGTGATATATAGTCCAAAGATGTGTCAGCTTGTGCTGTTTAACGAGCTAAGGTGTCATGTAGAGGCTGTTTTTACACCGATAGGAAAACTGAATGCTTTGCAATGGACACAGTGTTTTCTCCTAAAGCCTGTACGTATATGCATTAATTTTGTGCTAATTTCAGTGTTGAAGATTAAAATCATCATTCGTATAAAAATGAGTACTTGTCAACTTGACTTGCGTGGTACTAATAGGTGGCATAAGTGTATTTTAAAAAAATTCAGTCACTAGCCTAGGCACTATCTATATAGAGTCATATGCTAGTGCAGCAGCAATAACCTATTCATTGCTCCACTACTGTAGGCAGATACAGAACCTAAGAGCATTGACCAGCTGAATGTAGCATGAGACACTAAATGCCTTTTCCAAAGCAGCACCCTTCTTCATTAGGTCAGTTAGTAAATGACCTTTAGCTGTCAACTGCAGTGCTTCCACCCCATACATTTTACAGCATGCAGTGTTATCGAATTGTAACTGGCTTCAGTTGCTTTGTGCATGCAGTTCTGAAACCATGTGCATTGCCACAAAAGAGTAAATTATTGTTGAGCAAGTGCCACACCAAATTTGCAGTGCTGCTGTTTTCACTGCCGAGGAGCTGAGTTTCAGAGTGGCCATATTAATACAGGCCACCCAGCCAATGAGTAGCATTAATGTGATCATGAGGCTGTAGCACCACAAGGGATGATGACTGCATGGCAGACAATTGGCTGCATGACATGAGACGAGACTGCAACAGACAGCTGGACTGCGCGACACAAGAGTGATTGCACAATAGACGACTGACCTGCGCGACACAGTTGAACTGTGCGACGCACCACTGGATTGTCACAACACACATTGCAACTGTGCCAGACACACAATTGAACTGCGCGATACACGAAATGAACTTGCGCGACACACAATTCAATTGCGCGACACCGACTGAACTGCGCGACACACAACTGAGCTTGCGCGACACACGACTGACTGCGCGACACACTAACTGGACTGCGCGACACACGACTGGACTGCGCGACACACGACTGAACTGCGCGACACACGACTGGATTGCGCGACACACATTGAACATGCGCAGTACAGAATGAACTGCGCGACACACAATCAATTGCGCGACACACGACTGAACTGCGCGACACACGACTGAGCTGCGCGACACACGACTGAACAGCGCGACACACGACTGAACTGCGCGACACACGACTGGATTGCGCAACACACAATTGAACTGCGCGACACACGACTGAGCTGCGCGACACACGACTGGATTGCGCAACACACAATTGAGCTGCACGACACACGACTGAGCTGCGCGACACACGACTGAACTGCGCGACACACGACTGAACAGCGCGACACACGACTGAACAGCGCGACACACGACTGAACTGCGCGACACACGACTGGATTGCGCAACACACAATTGAGCTGCACGACACACGACTGAACTGCGCAACACACAATTGAACTGCACGACACACGACTGAGCTGCGCGACACACAATTGAACTGTGCGACACAACACAATTGTGCGACAGACAACACGTCCCAAAATGCGACAAAACATCACAATTTTTGTCGTGGATATGGTCATGTGTGGCTTTTGACGCACATGCACGCCACATGTTGCCAGATGGCGACGCACTGTCGGCTAAACACCGCTATATAAGACGAGGGATGACATTAGCTCGTTGTTTTATTGATAATATCTTGACTTATATTCCGGTTTATACGGTATACATTACCAAATAGTGACATGTTTGCAAGCTGAACCATGGATTACTGGGAGTTACTTGACAGTTTCTCTTAACCCAAGCAGCTTTGCGCTTGTTGCTTGCGTGGCAGAGAACATAAGCCTGCATTCAATTTTGAGTTTAAAGTTTAGAGTCTTGGTGGCATAACAGCAGTGGCATTAATGATTGGTGTGTATGCATCTGGGACACAGAGTCTGCATTGATGCCACGATGTGGCGATGCGCCTCTCTGGAATAAGATGCTGTCTCAATACAGCCTGATCAGAATGCTGTCCATCTGTGCTAGTTAGAAAGGAATGACAAAAACATATCCAGCACTTTTTCCTGTGAAGGTGGTGTCAGTGTAAAGTGAGCACGAAGTCGCGCAAATGTTGCACACTTAGTTAGTTGATACAATAAATTGCCCTTGAAGGTTTAACCTTTTCCGGTTTTGTCCACTTTCATTTTATTTGATATTATAATTAGTATAATTCAATGGAAAAAAATGAACTACCAATATTTTCCTTGGCTTCTTTCCGGCTCCATGCATTATGTTTAACAAAAAACAGCCCACATTCCACCAAAATGTGAAAGCACTGGCATTTTCCATTGAGACATCGTGAAAGAGAATGTCACTTTGCTGATAGATAATGGGCTGCTGTCATGCACCACGACTGACCAATATGATTGCTGGTTATTTGATTTTTATGTTTGTTTAGAATGCCAGCAAGCGAGGACATGAAGCATTGGTAGGATAATGAGGGGCTGTTCTCTTATGTTATACAACTTGTGATTATCTGCTCTCTGACACCAATGCCCACCCACTCAAATGGTGCGATGCATCTTTTACGTGCCTCCTTTCCTTTGAAGAGTTGTCTTATGCTCGCTTTTTACATTTGCAGGCTCCTTTTCTCACTGTTCGTTGAAAGTGAAGAATTGCCCCTGCATAACCACCAGAAGAGCCACAAGCGCCTGCAGTGATATATAGTCCAAAGATGTGTCAGCTTGTGCTGTTTAACGAGCTAAGGTGTCATGTAGAGGCTGTTTTTACACCGATAGGAAAACTGAATGCTTTGCAATGGACACAGTGTTTTCTCCTAAAGCCTGTACGTATATGCATTAATTTTGTGCTAATTTCAGTGTTGAAGATTAAAATCATCATTCGTATAAAAATGAGTACTTGTCAACTTGACTTGCGTGGTACTAATAGGTGGCATAAGTGTATTTTAAAAAAATTCAGTCACTAGCCTAGGCACTATCTATATAGAGTCATATGCTAGTGCAGCAGCAATAACCTATTCATTGCTCCACTACTGTAGGCAGATACAGAACCTAAGAGCATTGACCAGCTGAATGTAGCATGAGACACTAAATGCCTTTTCCAAAGCAGCACCCTTCTTCATTAGGTCAGTTAGTAAATGACCTTTAGCTGTCAACTGCAGTGCTTCCACCCCATACATTTTACAGCATGCAGTGTTATCGAATTGTAACTGGCTTCAGTTGCTTTGTGCATGCAGTTCTGAAACCATGTGCATTGCCACAAAAGAGTAAATTATTGTTGAGCAAGTGCCACACCAAATTTGCAGTGCTGCTGTTTTCACTGCCGAGGAGCTGAGTTTCAGAGTGGCCATATTAATACAGGCCACCCAGCCAATGATGTAGCATTAATGTGATCATGAGGCTGTAGCACCACAAGGGATGATGACTGCATGGCAGACAATTGGGCTGCATGACATGAGACGAGACTGCAACAGACAGCTGGACTGCGCGACACAAGAGTGGATTGCACAATAGACGACTGACCTGCGCGACACAGTTGAACTGTGCGACGCACCACTGGATTGCACAACACACAATTGAACTGTGCGACACACAATTGAACTGCGCGACACACGACTGGATTGCACGACACACAATTGAACTGCGCGACACACAATTGAACTGCGCGACACACGACTGAACTGCGCGACACACAATTGAACTGCGCGACACACGACTGGACTGCGCGACACACGACTGGACTGCGCGACACACGACTGAACTGTGCGACACACGACTGAGCTGCGCGACACACGACTGAGCTGCGCGACACACGACTGGATTGCGC
>JABSTT010002286.1:0-61504 GCA_013339685.2 Hyalomma asiaticum
GAACACGGTAATTAAATTCCGTCAGAAATTATCGTCGATGCCGTAACCCTTAATAGAATGTTGATAGAAGGACTCCGAAGAGTGCAGGCACTCCTTTCTCCAACTTTCACAGCAAACTTTCCAGAGAATATCTCGGTTTCATAAATTCATACCGTCTTTTACTCACGTTCTTCAGCCGATTATCCTGAGACAAATATCTCTTCATATTGGCCAACAACCACACCTGCTTCAATGACAACTCCGGCGACTTTTCACAGTCCACGGATCTCAATGAAATTTTCAGTATATGTTCTCATCGGTACTGTAATAATCTATGCCAATCCAGATACTTGCAGGTCATTTAGTTTCCCTGCAAATGAACATTTTTTTTAACTTTAGCGGGATTTCATGCGGAAAACCCTGTGTTTTGGATGTTATTACCCTCACTGCTGTCTGCACCTGCAGGGGGACCGTCAAAAGCAAAACGCTGACACTCCTCCGCTCATATCGTTCCTGTCAGGTTCAGGAAAGCTAGCATGACTTTAAGGATCACCGGATGACATCGCCACTTTGATATTTCTGGCACCAGCCCTATATGTCTGATGACGGAGAGGCTGTGACGCCATCGCATACACTGCTTGTCGGCTTCCGTTTGAACACATTGTTCATTCGGTTATTTAAAATTATTGGCGAGTTTTTGAGCAAGCTTAATCACCCTGTTTGATACAGGACTATTAATGCAATTATAAAACAGCACTATCACAATATGGTGAAAAACCGCCGTAGTTCCCTGTTCACTGAATAGCCTAGAAGGTTTTCCTTGCTGTGGTTCCACGCGCAAAGGCCACCATATGACTACCAATCACGCCTTAGAGCAGCGATCCGTAAATTTCGACCACGTGTGCTTCTTTAATGTGCACTGGTAACGTGCACAGAACACGCGCCTCTAGCATTTCGGTGTCCATCGAAAATGAGACCACCGCGGCGGTGACCGAGCCTGCCTTATTCACTTCCAGCACCCCAATCAAAGTTCCACGGCGGCGGAGCAGCCAAAGACTTTATTGTCCTTCTGTCTAGGCCCATACATAAACCTAACAGTTCCGCGAACTCTCAGAACACCATAAGATTATTGTGAACACGCTACTGAGCAGCCCGCGGGTTCTTATGCAGTATTTACGCGGCAATTTCAACGCCGGAAAAAAGGATGCACCCACATTCGGCAATATACTCCTGTGGTCACTCAGAATTAGTCCTCAAATGCTCAAAGTAAAAGCGTGCAAGTGAGGCAACTGAAAGCACATTTACTGTTCTTAAATGGACAGCACTGACGCTGCCCGGCGAAAATATCTCTAGATCTCACAATGACCAAAGGAAGCTGCAGCTATATTACATGCGCCTGTTTGGACTGGTACCTATGAACCATCTTATTTCCTACTAGCTGTGCTACTATTGCCGCTATAGTTAAAATTAAGACAAAGACAGCATATGCATGTAAGCGGTAGACAACCATCTTGAAGGCTGCTTTAACTGCTGTTGAGAGTGCGTGCTTTGCATGCTTACTAGAAAAGTTATCGCGATCTTGATAGTGGAGGATAGGAGGGTAGAAGTTGTCTTATTTCGACAGTGGAGTCGTTCGGGTTTGAAAACGTCATCTTTAAGAGCGTCATCGTGAGACATTCAAAGCCGTACAGCCGATGACATTTTCAGTATACCTCAGAATATATGTGCCGGGAGACCAACGCGCCGGTTTTCCCCATGGACTTGTGAAATCGAGCAGAAGACCGATGAGGTCGTTGCTGTCAATGCGCTAGTGACTCAAGCGACCGCCGTGAACTCGGGCACTCTCAGCCTACGTCATTCGAATATAATCAGAGCTTCAGCCCCCGAAGATTTCAAAACGGAAAACTGAATGATTTCAAAAAAAAATTAACATCGAGGTACTAGAGACTAAACCCCGCGTACTACAGATGGCACCATTATGTTGCCGATAGGCTGAACAGAACCAAAGACGAAAAAATTACACCGTCTCCCGCTAAACGGACCATGAGGAGATGCGAAGCAGCACGGGGTGTGCACACCGCGTTTGCATCGGTGTGACTAGGTGTCGCGTTTGCATCGGCTTGACGCTAGCAGACGGTGCTTGCGTCAGCGTTGTCTCCCGCGGGCGAGGGCGCGTTCTCGTTCCTTGCGAGCTGGTAAAGCGTTCATCGAATAAAGAGCGTTTCCACAGTCAACGCACGCCGTTCGGAGGGGACTGGAGATGAGACAAGGAGAGGAGGAGGAGGAGGGTGCGCATGCGCAGTGCGGGTGCGGACGCCGCACGGCGGGTGGATGGAGGGAGGGAGTGACATAGCCCCCTCCCGCCGAACATAAGCTGCTTCGCATCTAAAAGAAGAAATTCATCGATAACTGCAACAACGAATTGCAAATCCATGAAGATAGTGTCTTCGTTATTAAAATAGTCATTATTTAGGCCATATAAGGCTGCGCAAGCCAAAATTAGTTCATTGTTCCAGAAAGTCGAGATTGACAGGCAACACTAATAATCAGTACACCCATCGTTTGGTAGACTAGCAACAAGGTGCTGACTTAGGAAGCAACAGGTCGTAAGCTCGAATCCCGGCCACTGCGACCACCTGCCGAGGGGCGCAAAGCGTAAAAAAAGCCCCCGCGCACTTAGATTTAGCCCACGTGGTCAAACCTACTCTGAAATCGTCCACTATACTGGGCCCCTACGACTGACCGGTACCTTTTTCTGACTTCGGTCAAGTAATGTTGTAGGGATACTTTTAACATAGTGGAGACGGTAGAAGTCAAAGGAGTGCAGGCTGTCGACGACTTCCTTTCTCAAACTTCCGTACGAAAATTCCGAGAGCTCCGAGACTCAAATTTTCTCAGGCGCTTCATAACGCATCCCGCGCACCTTCTTCAGGCGCTCGCTCCTGAGACAAATATGCCTTTATGTTGATCACCCTCCCCCCTGCTTTAATTAGAGAGCTAGTAGTTCCTAATTGCTGAGTTTACGTGCCAGAACCACGATAAAACCACCTAAGACTGAATTCAAAAGTTTCTTCACTTTCAAATCCAGCGGTAATGCTGCTTCACTAACGTAAAACCTGAGGAGGCGTCGCGACTGTGTTCTCGTGGCTATGGTACTCGGCTGCATTTCGATGGAGGCGAAATGTTGAGGCCCGCGCACTGTGCGATGTTAGTGCACGTTGAAAAACCCCAGGTGGTCGAAATTTCCGGAGCCCTTCACTACAACGTCTCTCATAATCATAGCGTGCTTTTGAGATCTCAAACACCACAAATCAATCAAAACCTCAGCAGGTGCGAGCCATGCATTAATGCACCGGTCAGTCGCCGCTAATGGGACATTAGAGGCAGAAGACTGCATTTCTTTATACTATACACATATGCCCATTTATCATACAATCAGCCATCGCGTAGCTAATGCCACTTGGTGTATTGTTCCTTTTACTTGACCGTAGTTTGACCGCTTGCTTTACCTTGACGGCAACGACAACAAGAGACGCCTAAAGCCCTGGCGCATATGGTGCTTGGAACCTATGGCTATGGTCATCGTTATTTCTGGTCCACAAGAGTGCGCGTGCCTTTCTTCCATGCAATGCCCAATGCGCGGCGACGCGCACGCGATTCTTTTTTCTCTTGCTTTACCGTGACGGGCGATGCTAACGACTACAGGAGAAGGCAACAAGCCAAAGCGCCTAAGGTACGTCGCATCTAAAAAGAAACACCCGTATGTTTAAATTTAAGTCACCTGAAGGAACCCCAGGTAATTAAAATTACTTCGGAGTCGTGGTTTTGACCCGCGAAACCCCTTCATTAATCAATGTGAACACCACTGTCCTTCTAAGTCAATATGAAGGGTCATTTAGCCAGCTAGAGCCGGTGTGCACCAGTACTGGTATAACGCGAGCGAACGCGGCAATAGGATTTGGTCAAAAATCATCGTGCTCTTCGTAACCCTTGACAGAATGGAGATGGAGGAAATCCAGAGAGATAACGTCCTCAATCAACTTCACCACTCCCTTATCGCATGCCAAGACGACTTGGCGGCGAAATACTTGCCGCATTATCCAAACTAGAAGAGAAGCTCAGCCGAAGATGGAGGCTTTAATCTATGAAGAGATCGCTAAAAAAGATGTAGAACAGGCAATGTGGCATGAGCCAACGTTTCGACAAGTGGACTTGTCTTCGTCAGGACGGCGACTGCCGCATTTTGGCATTTAGGAACTCGCGCAAGCTCTAAGAAATCCACGTGGGTAACAGTGCAACAATCTTAATAGCGCAACAACCTCAGTGTTTCAATCAAACTTCTGTTGGGCCTGTAGTTCGTACGTGTTTCCTAAAATACAAAAATTCAGTGCAAACATTCAGGACGACCCCTGTGAAAAGAGAAGACACGCTGGCGCCAGTTTATCGTGTCCCTTCTCAGGGGTCGTCCTGCATGTTTGCGCTCAATTTCTTTGTAGTTTAGGAATATCTGTACTGTTTACCCTCATCTTGATCATCATAGAATATTCTTAACAGTGGAGCTCCTCAATGTCTAGGCTGTGCCGTGCGTCGGAATTTGTGTTTTGGGACATCGCAGAAACAACCGGTTAAAGAACGTCAAATGTTCACACCACGATTCATGGCGCTGCCCTCATAGTCAAAGCGTCAGAAGGAAGGAACGTTCAGCATTTCGAAAACGCAGTTTTTGCCCTGAGAGCGTTTGTGGGATGCTAGCGCAGGCAAGGATTGTTTTTTTTTTTTGTTTGTTTCCGTTAAGGCATAGTTTATGATGTGTTATGTTAAATGTGTGGTGCAAGTGTGTGTTGTGTATGAACTGAAGTAGTTTTTTGTGGTATCTGTTGTCGTGTATCCAACGGTCATAACTGGTCGAGGCACTGTAGCGGAGAACGTGTTGTCTAAGGAGACGAGAGCGCGGAGTTCTGTGCATGTCCATATGAAATGGTGTGCATCTGCGTCCGTCACGGGAACAGAACAATAGGGACACGTATCACCAAGTGGTATGGTGCACCAATTCCACGCAGGGATTACTGCCGGTGTAAGGGCCACCCCGGCCCGAAGTCTCCCAAGCACAACTTCCTCCGCCTTAGTAAGGTGATGGGGGAGGGAGCAGACATACGGTGGGATAAGAGCACGTGTGTCCTGCCGGAGAAAGTTCTTACGGGCTCAAAGGGAGGTGAGGGGTTGGGGTTGGAGGCAAGGATTGAAACAGCCGAGAATCCCAAATGATAACTCAAATTTATGTTTCCGTTCTCCCCGGGAGAGGGATGCCGAATCACTTATGGTCCTGGGGGAGAAGGATGCGCCTGCGCGCAGGCAAGCTCCGGTTACAGCAGCGCGTGACGTGGCGCAGCCACAGAATGTAAACACATGTTCGGAGCTGTAGTGCGTTGCGCACTAATAGCGTGCACCACATGTTTAAGTGGAACATGTCGCTACATTCAACCTTAGCTCCGTGGTGGCTTCGTGGCTAGGGTGTAGGATCGCGAAGCTCAACGTCACGGGATGTAATCGCGGCCACAAAGGCCGCATATCGATGCGGGCTAAATGCGAAAGACACCCGCGCAGTTAAATTTATGTGCACGTTAAAGAACCCCAAGTGATCAATTTTATGCTGGAGCACTACACTAAGGCGTGTGCTTCATAATCATATCGTTGTTTCGGCACACCGCCATTATGATCACATTAAAAGAAGCAAGGGACGAGTACCGTTCGCCCTTTTTGTCTGGGGTTCATTGCTTTCCATGATGAGTTCATGGCAGTTTGCTGTAAAGTACTGATAGCCTTGCAAACACTTTCGCCCACCTTCGCCGACGCATTTGCGCACGAAAACAAGCAGTTTGCTCTAGGTCGAATAAAGACATCTGCTGCAGCAAAGCAATCACTTGACGTATCTAGCACTCCCGTACGCATGGCTCTCCGTATATACATTAGCAAGGAAGCATTGCTGTTCGTCCAAAGCAGGGTACATGGAACGTTAAGGCGCAGATACTCCTGTAAGCGATGGCGCGGGGGCGATCACATAACGTGAGAAAAAAAAATAAGTATTTACGACAGAGACGTGCGCAGCTGTGGCGCCTTCATTGTTAGCCGCAAGAAAAGGGGGGAAAATGCAGTGACGTTTTATTCAGCCAGCGCCAGTATGCTGCCGTAAATGCGTTGGTATTATCGCCAACTGTGGTATAAATTAAGTTCTTGTGTACTGCGCGTGGACCTTCTTAAACCTGTTTTTACTGTGGGCAAGTGTGGCGATTTTCTGAAGGCCGGAAGGGCTCCCGAGAAACGTTCTGGACGGCTTAATAGTGCCTTCAGCTAACTACAAAAAGAGCACCGTTCTAACCCTAAGGGCACTTTTAGGTAACACTAAGAAGAGCCTGTGCGTTCAAGGGACACGCATTACATATTTTTGACATCTCTCTTGCATCGTTACTTCATCTTTAGTTCCGTATAATCCACGCTAGTCCACACCATATTTTATTTCACGGACTCTAATTACCTTCGTATCAACGCGATAGCGTTAAAGAGCTCATTTGGCAGAAATTTCGGTGTCGGCGCCGGCGTCGTCGGTTGTGAGTAGAAAATCACCGATGTCCGTGAGCGAAAATTCGAGGCAGATGCAAAGAGAGAAAAAAACTT
The DNA here is from genome assembly GCA_013339685.2 of Hyalomma asiaticum. Lineage (NCBI taxonomy): Eukaryota > Metazoa > Arthropoda > Arachnida > Ixodida > Ixodidae > Hyalomma > Hyalomma asiaticum. Next base: position 6,652 of record JABSTT010002286.1, read on the forward strand.
TGAGACCGAATGGGCTCGAACGTACCACCCCTCGCTCCGCAGTCCTGTGCGCTACGCGCTTGGCCACGCCGCAAGCATTGTTATGACCACGACCTCATGGATATGACACCTTACAGCGAGCCTTTTATATACACCATTTCCCGTTGCTGATGCGCACATCTCAGAGGTGCGTCTCGGAGGTGCTTCAGCGTGGAAGAGGCTCGACTGTCACCCGCGAGATGACACAAAGGGCCCATGGCGCGAATATGCCTCTATATGCGCTACTTGTCAGGGTGGCGACAACCCCCCGCAGCCCCCGCCATATTGAATCACCCGAGCCCAGAGACTCAGCTACGCTGGCGTTCATAAACAGGTTGAGGCATGCGTCTGGGTTTTGAACGAAGCACGGGTACCAAACCTACGCGCACTGCGTCTCGAACGAAAAACGAACACGAAAAACACGCGCAACCGCTCGCTGTGATTCAAAATGGCGTGGCAGCGGCAAATGGTTGTCACCGCCCTGTACAGAGTAGTGCTTACAGGCAAGGAGGAAGCTGTTATCTGGATGCTGTTAATCGATGCCTCTGGTAAGATGGCGGCCGTCGGCTTCACATTTAGGAAAAAATCTCCACTCCAGTTTTTTTAAATGCGAAGCATTTCTTAGCGAACTTCGGCGAGTTTGAGCGTATCTATCTATCTATCTATCTATCTATCTATCTATCTATCTATCTATCTATCTATCTATCTATCTATCTAGCCGCCTACTATTTTCTGCTCTCCTGGCCGTTTCGCTAATCGGGTGTTTACGAAAATTGGTATGCCACATCATTACCACATGACGAACATAAATGACAGGTCATAACATGAAAATCATGATATGCATGTCATGAGCGGCATGATTTACATGCCACGGTCTTGGTGCTCTCCTGGCCGTTTCGCTAACGGTATGTATGCGGAAATTGGTATGGCTCAACATGACTGCCTGACGAACATAAATGGCAGGTCATAACATGAAAATCATGATACGCATGTCATGAGTGGCATGATTTACATGCCACGGTCTTAGTGCTCTCCTGGCCGTTTCGCTAATGGGATGTATGCGAAAATTGGTATGGGACAATATGACTGCCTAACGAACATAAATGGCAGGTCATAACATGAAAATCATGACATGCGTGTCATGAGCGGCATGATTTACATGTCACAGTCTTGGTGCTCTCCTGGTCGTCTCGTATACAAAAATTTATATGCCACAATATGACTGCATGGCGAACATATGTGACAGGTCATAACATGAAAATCATGACATGCATGTCATGAGTGACATGATTTACATGCCATGGGTTTCGTTAATGGGACATATACGCAAATTGGCATGCCACAACATGACTGCATCACAAACATAAATGACAAGTCATAACACGAAAATCATGACATGCATGTCATGAGTGACATGATTTGCATGCGACGGTCTTGGAGCTCTCCTGGCCGTCTCGTTAATGGGATGTATACGAAAATTGGTATGCCACAACGTGATTGCATGGCGAACATGACTGACAGGTGACAACATGAAAACCATGATGTGCATGTCATGGCTTACATGATTTCCATGCCACGGGTTTCGTTAACGGGATGTATACAAATATCGGCATGCCACAGGATGACTGCATCATGAACGTAAATGACAGGTCATAACATGAAAAAGATGACATGCATGTCATGAGCGACATGATTTACATGCCCCGGTCTTGGTGCTCTCTTGGTCGTTTCGATAGTGGGATGTGTAGGAAAATTGGTATGCAACAATATGACTGCATGACGAACATTAATAACAGGTCATAACATGAAAAGCATAACATGCATGTCATGGGCGGCATGATTTACATGCCAGGCGTTTCGTTAATGGGATGTATACCAAGATTGCTATGGCAAAACACGACAGTATGACGAACGTAGAGAGAGAGAGAGATGATGGGCGGAAGGCAGGGAGGTTAACCGGAAGAGAAAATATCCAGTTTGCTACCCTGCACTGGGGAAGGGGTGAAGGGAGACAGAAAGAGATGGAAAAAGAATAAAGAAAGAGAGAGGTCAAATCGCGCACACACACAAGCACGGCATGTGTCACAGACGGTTCACGAGGCCCGTTGCGCGCAATAACTTGAGCACAGCCTTCGTGGCTTTCTGCTGCGAGACACTGTCTGTCCGGCATTCCAATATGGTTTGCTCGGACAGCGGTCGACCATCAAGGCGTGACAATTCTGTGGCGAGAGTCTGTCGCTGGGAGCAGTACCCAGGGCAATCGCAGAGGACGTGCACAATTGTTTCCTCGCTGCCGCAGTGAATACAGGCAGCACTGTCTTCCAGTCCAATGCGACAGCTGAAACTTCTTGTGAATGACGTGCCTAGCCACAGGCGGCAAAGTACGGTAGTTTCACAGCGGGTAAGCCCACGCGGAACTCGAAGTTGTAGTGTTGTAGTGTCATAACATTAGAATCATGACACGCGTGTCATGACCGGCATGATTTACATGCCATGGTCCTGGCGCTATACTGCCGTTTCGTTAATGGGATGTATGGGCTCGGTCTACTGACCAGAGGGCGCTACGTAGCTCTCGTCGGACGGGTCAGTATCGCTGATATTGGCCGCTTGGGTCGCACGTATGAGAGGCGCGCGCACGGTGGAAACCGAGGCGACAGCGACGCGCGCGTTTCTTCGCTGCTTTGCGGGCGTGCTGCGAACCACACGAACGCTTGCGGCGTCGCCCTTTGGAACAGTTTGCCGCAGGTTTGGAGCGCGCGTCTTAAAGAACATAAAACGAAAGAAGGTGGGGAGGGCGGTCGCTGCTGCTATAGAGTTGAAGACGCGCATCGCGTTCGCGTATTTTGCTGTCACAGTCTGCCCGATTTTGCTTCTTCTCTCCGCCAGGCAGTGCATTCTGGCGCTGATGTCGCACATGGAAAACTCGACTGCACGGAGCCTATTGAAAATTGGTTTGGCACAAGATGACTGCATGACGATCATAAATGACAGGTCATAACATGAAAATCGTGACATGCATGTCATTAGCGGCATGATCTACATGTCACTCGTTTCCTTAAAGGGGTATATACAAAAATTTCTATGGCACAACACGACTGCATGACGAACGTAAATGACAAGTGATAACGTTAGTATCATGACATGCGTGTATAAGCGGCATGGTTTACATGCTACAGTCTTGGTGCTCTTGTGGCCGTTTCGTTAACTTCACATATACCACACTCGGTATAATGAGACAACAATGCAAATCCATTTTACGTTCCTGATGCGTGCTTCGCATTTCCTTGATTCCCACTGCACGTGGGATCTGCTAATTTTTTATACTCCTTGTTATCAGGGCACGCCTAGTTGAAAGCATTTACAGGGGCACTAACGGCGCCGTGTTTCGCCGCCCCGCATGCATGGAGCACGCGTTAGGGCGCTCTCACTTTGGCTTAAGGGCGTGGTCGCCTGTGTTCGCGCCTGCTCTCGCGAGCGAGTAGACGTTCATTCCCGCCATGTTGACACGTTTGCGATGGACTCTGTGCTGTCTACAAGCGCCAGGCAAACTGCGGTACCTTGTCCATCGGCGAGTTTTGATGGCGCATAGCCACACTCTACTTTGACCACTACATTGCAGTGATTCACAACCGGAACTCCACGAGTAAAGACATACAATAACAAGCGTGGCGTCATGACAATTATGTGGCTATAGCTGAAGAGCATAACAAGCGAAAGAGCGCGATGACAATGGGGCCACACATCGCTATCGCGTTGAACGCTTAAGGCGAAGCTTAAGGGTCCCCCAACTTTTAGGGGCGAAGCTCCTTATGGCATCACCTGGGCGGTTCTCGGTTGCCGATGCATCCTGCGTAGCCAGTAGCGTCTCCCTTAGCATACAATAGCATACAATAGATGGCGCTGTCCCATAGAGATGCATGCAAACTGCAGTTCGGTGACGATACACTAGATGGCGCTGTACGCATTCTGTGTCGTCATCTCCATTTCTCGTCTCGTTTCCGAGAGGGCGCTGTCCCATAGACATGCGTACAATATGGCGGTTGGGTGAAGGTACGCTAGATGGCGTTGGCGGTGCAGCTGCTCTCCGATTGGCTGCTGCGCGGGCTGCGCTCCTCTCATTCTCCTGGATCGTCGCCACACGTGTCGGATCGCGCTTGGTGGACCATGGACGATTCGAAAAAAATTCCGAACGTTGTGTCCGAAGCGCGGAATCGAACCAGGGACCCCTCGCTTCCGAACGCGCGGCGCTAGCCACTATACGCCACGAAGCGCACATGGGCACATGCACCACGATGACAGTAAATACCCAACATTAACGAAAGACTGCGCGTTTCTAACGCGTTTGTGCTAGCGCGTTACGGCCCGTGTAAGAAGCTGGTGTAAGACGCTGTGGCCTCTCCGCCTTATACTCTCTCAGCAGTCATGTGATGGCGTCGGCAAACGCGGTGCGCGTTCCGGCCTGTGTAAGGGGCTGCGTAAGACGTCTTTACATGATGATCGACTGGGTGAATTACACGGAAGGTTCACTGTTTACCGATGATTCCCTCCGGAGCTTCGCCCACTCATCATCATTCACCCCGTGGATATGCTGTGATTTTTTTTTCATTACCGATTAACTTTAGTTCGCTCTATACCCACATGCTGTGCTGGTGCGCACCAGCTGCATGCTTCGGCCACGTCCGCGTCACGCGTGACTCTTCTCGGCTTCACACATTATCTCGTTGATTTTGAAAACTGAAGTATATACGCTCTCGCGTAAGGCATGTTTTTCGCTCCAAAAATATGCAATCATTTTTTAAATAATGAATGCAACATGGAGCTGCATGACAGGCAATTTAGTGCTATGGACAAGCAGTTACCTCTATGTTGGCCGCAAATAGATGGCTATCTAACATCACTGGGCTTTTTTCTAAGTATCATACTTATGAACGGTAGTGTGTAATGCCGGTAGTTTTGCGCAACCATGACGCCGCACCGCACCAAGAACACCAGTAGGCGAGCACACTGGTAGTACAGCGCTGAAGAGCGCAGTCGATTGCTCTTGTCATCCTTGGTAAAAGGTTTGTCAGTGACCCTGTCAACAAATTTGAGGTCGCATATGAGGGGCCCCTCGGCATGTCTGGTCATTTTGAGCTAACAAGCGCAGGGCATACATTCCTCGTTCACGGTCGTGTTTTCAAGAAATTACACCGCTAGGCGTAGCGCAAAAACGCCAATTTCGAAATGAACGTTTCCTACTCTTCTTATCATGGGCACCGTGCTTCAAAAGGGAGGAAAGCCGCTCCACACTGAGCGCTTCTCAATGTGATGCCACTCGTAGTGACGTTGAGAAGTTGCGATCTGTCCGAACCAATCAGTAGGCGCCGCCTCCTCAGAGGGGACGAACTGATTAGGGCACAAGAAACCGCACTTCGCGCTTTGTCCCCACCACACAAGTCCCCTTCCCAGCACCACCAACACTTGTGGAGCCAACTTCAGGCCCACACGTTCCTCACTCGCGCACGGCTTGCCCTCATCCACCCCGGGACGTACTGGCCGGCGTGCCGCTTATGTGGCAACTCCCGCGCAACTTGCGAGCACATTATTCTCCTGTCCGGCACAATTTACCCTTGCTTCAGCAGTGGGAGGCTGTTTTGTCTAGCACCGAGCCGGATCTTCAATTTCGGCAGGTGACCTGGGCATAGGATGTCGCAACTAGGCACGGCGTGGACGCCACGACCGGAAGCCTGAAGGCCGCCCACAGCGCTGCTTCTTAATCATTTATTTTATTGTTCTTTACTTTTGGCCTTCTCAATAAAGTTTTAACCACCACCATCACCACCGCAGCATCGATAAGTGGCAACATTAGCAGTGGAACTCCCTTCGTGGTTTCGCACCACTTCGTACATCTTCGTCCCTGCTAGTACTGCAGTAATTTGGAAGACTTTTGCGATTATTGCTTCTTAATGGGCATCTAACAACATCTGGTGTATAAGTGAAATTTGCCAAGTCGCCTGGTGAAGGGCCGCGGGGGTAAACTCAGCCAAAGGCTCAGCGTAAATGAACACGGTGTTCCTTTTTTTAGAGAGAGAAAATTTCATCCTGAAATAGTGGCCTGGGAGCACGATGGCAGCACTAAAAAACACAAAATACAGGCCTCGAGCATTTTCGCCTCCATCGAAAATGCGACCGCCATGGTAGCACATTCAATGGAGACCGTTTAAGAGATGGTTAAATAAGTCTGATCCATTAATTAACTGAGCTCGCCTTAAAAAATTTGTTCTTGAAGACGACGGTAACCAACGCTAAGATGGTTACACCCTCGTAAGGATTGCGTGTACTTTTAGATGCGAGAGCATGTTATGCTCGGGGCAGTGTCCATTCTGGGGCGTCCGCACCCCTACTGCGCATGCGGAACTCTCCCTTACTCTCCTCTCCTACGCAGGTGTTCACTCTCCTCCTCCCCTCTCCCCCTCTCCGCCACAGGTGCGGCGCAGCAAATCATTGCATATCACTCTCTCTCACTCCCTCAGTCTCTCTCTAGGGGTACACCGGTAGGCGGCGCAAGTTTTGCGGCGCCGTATAAAGCGCGCGTTCTCTGTGCTTCCGTCATTCTCCGTGCAACGATGTGCGAAACGCCATGAACAACGTCAACGTCGGCGCTAGTTGCAGCGGCCGCGCCACCTCCGCGAAGCAGAGGAAGGCTCGGGAAGCAGATCGTAAACGTCAGCGTCGGCAAGCGGACCCCGAACTTCGTGCCAGGGAAGCCGAACGTAAACGTCAATGTCGGCAGGAAACTTCTACGGAAGCAACACGGCCTCCAACGCCGCGTAGTACGCTCGCTTCTTACGTTTAACGTAAGGAGCGAACCTATTACGTTGAATCTAAATAAAGGCGCAGCAACCTCGTACAAACGTCTCCTCTACTCTCAATACATTCTCTCACTTTAACTTTGATTGGGTTGTGTTGCCAAGTGAAACGAAACGGAAACTCGATGCGCAGCCCCCGCGATGCTTTCGCATCCCACCATGGTTACCCGTAGGAGGGGATGACGTGTTTTTAAAACCTTTGTGCAAATTAACTGCACATCCTGTATGCTTTGGCGGAAGAAGAATAGGTGTAGAAAGAAAGAGATGACGTGGGTCGTGAGGGCAAAGATGGTGGTTTCAGCACTTGCGCAGCCCAAGACCCTTCAAACTCTTTCGTTTAGTTCGTTCTCATGCAAATATTTGCTGAGAGCCTTTACGCTATCAGGATGGCGGCGGGGATCTGGAGTGGTTGGCAATAGAATTTTCTCAGCCCATATAGAGCAATCTAAAGAAGAACACAAGCTCAGGGGAAAAGACACGCTCGAACTGATGAAGAGATGTCGAGCACCAAGTCGGGCAAGCTGGTTGACATACATTGCACAACTTTTACTAGCATGCGGGAGCTGCTTATAAGGTTAAAACTAGATGCGGCTATGTAAGCAAATCTTCGATGACATTAGCTGAATGTGACGTGCTGTGTTTATATGCTACTTCGTGACGACAATATATTTATTTGGCTGGCCAATGAGCTGAATGACATGTCGCTGCGCTAAATCACAGACACACACTAGAACACATATAAAACAGGACAGGCACTTTAACCTGTTCTTGTAGTGTGTGTGTGTGTGTGTGTGTGTGTGTGTGTGTGTGTGTGTGTGTGTGTGCGTGTGTGTGTGTGTGTGTGTGTGTGTGTGTGTGTGTGTGTGTGTGTGTGTGTGTGTGTGTGTGTGTGTGTGTGTGTGTGTGCAAATACCAACAACACCTCTTTTTGCCATTGAGCCGTTTTCATGTTCCGCTACATAATGTCTTTTTCACCCATTAAACAATCAGTTTCGAGTCTGCGCACCGCTTGTCCGCCTCCTTGTCCGTGTATGTTAGCGAGGTTAAAAAGGATTTACGATGATTAAGATATCGTTGACATCGATAGGAACAAGGAATGTCGCTGGAGCCAACTTGTCCACAGGTGGACTTCTCATCACAGGGCATCTGCCTTCTCAAGCGTGTTTTCGTACGCTTTGCAGCCTCTCCCCCTCCATGAGGAGGAGAGTAGAAGGGAGGCTCGTGCAAAATAAAAAAATGAGACGAGGGGGATCTGTTAGCGTCACGAATGGGTTGTCAAAGGCGTGTAATAGAAAAGAAAACAAAGCAAGACGATGAAGCCACTGAAGTTTTCTTGGAATTGGACACATAGACAAAAGCTTGTGTTTTATTTTGTTTTATTTTTTGCAGAGATCGTTAACCCCTAGTTGACTCGAAAGCACCCCCTAGAACGTTTACACCTACAGGCTGAAGCGTATAGAACTTGTAGATGATGATACGATTCTTTGCATTTTCTGTCACTCTAGGAGCGGAAATTTCAATAGTGTTTGAATTCATCAAAATGATGACCTGTTAGGTAAAAGCGCTGTGCCACTACCTTCGAATGTGCCGGCGCGGTGAGCGTTTAGCCAGACAGCAATTGGTGCCCAGCTTCACCAATGCATTGCTTGTGACAGAACGAACAACTCAATATGCAATGATCTTTGAAATGGTGCAAGCATAACTGCACTTACTTGCCGATATTTTTTGACATTAAGATCATTTCTATTATGTTTAAGGGTCTTAGAAGCCAACGTATAGCAAGAAATACCTCGATTACGCTGGTCATCACGCGCAACGTTGCAAACAAGGGATATTTGTCCGACAGGCGAGGCCCATATTAGCGATCTGTAGCAATGACGTGGATAACGACCAGCACTTAAACATAATAAAGCCAACCTTAACTGAAAGAAATGACGCTCACGACCAGCTTAAGAAGGTATACAACGACGCATGTAAACTAAATAAGAAGCAAGCACTAGCAAGGCGAAACACTAAAACACACACCAACCAGCTGCTATCATTCGTAACAAGAATACTCTAGTAAGATTCCGAGCACAAATAATATTCTCCGTAAAAAGTATACGATATGAACGAGCAATGAGAGACTTCGAAAAGCGTTTACTGTAATACCAAGGGTCACCTAACGCATATGTTAGTGCACGCAGAAGCAGATACTCAGCGTACCGACACCGTAATAACTTACCGCCGTCCCAGATGTAAGACGTGCCAAAAAAATTTATTTCTTTTCAAATCCAGCGGTAATGCAACTCCACTAACGTGATACCCAGGCACTGATGTGCTGGTCAGTTGCCGCTAATGGGCAATGAGAGGCAGAGGACTGGATTTGTTTCAAATACATACGTATGTACATTTATTTTAAATGAGTCATGGCGTAAATAATGATAGTTAATGTATTGTTCATTTCATTGGCTATAGCTTGACCGCTTGCTTTACCATGATAGCGACGCCGACAGGAGACGCCGATAGGAAACGCCCGGCAACTCGAGCGCATGAGGTGCTGGGCAGCTAGAACTATCATCATCATTAGTTATGGTCCCCAAGAGCAGAGTTCACGTGCGCTTAATGCCATAGCCTCCTACACAGTTTATGTAGGGGGCTATGGCAATGCCCAATGTGCGGCGTTAGGACGCGTGCTTCTTCTGTTGCTTTACAGTGATGGCAACGACGACAGGAGATGCCCACAGCCGAGGCGCATGAGGTGCTTCGCACCTAACACGTTTAAAATTACCTCATCATGCACGAAGGTGAACGCGAAACGCAGATATTTAGTATCTGTCGCTCATGACATGGAACTCTGGTTGCTAGATGATGGCATTCCTACATTCCTGCGTGGCCTCACGTGTAACAGCTGTCTTGGCTTGGCATTTGTCTCAAGAAGCCTCGTCAGACGGGCTGAGTGGTTTGCGGATATACAAACGCACGGAAGTGACCATATTCCCACTTATGTCGACATAGAAGGATTGTCCTCTTCCAACCCTATTGAAAATCCGCCTGCCACCCATCACCCTAATCCACCATAACCACCAACTCAGTGGTGGTTTTTATGGTGGACATGGTGATTAGATGATGATTGATGTTATGTGCCTCGTTGAATGCACATTTATTTGGCTGAGCCCCTCCAGGCCTCTCATGCACCTCCGTACAGTTGTTTACTATTGTGTGGACAAAAAAAAGCACAGAAAAGAGACAGTAATCTACAAGGTAGGCGTCTTCTCTGATTAAGAGAAGGAACCTTCAGTCTTCGTTTCCTGTTGTGATTTGATGCTTTATCTGCGTTACCATAACAGCGACGTAACTGGGCACCGGTGTAAAAGAGGATGGGGCACGTTCAGCCAATTAGGTGTGCGCTTAATGAAGCACAAAATATCACCCACCATGTAACCACCATGCAACCACCATGTAACCACCATGTCCACCACAAAAACCACCAGGCCAATGGTGGTTATATTGGATTATGGTGATGGGCGACCAGCGTAATTTCAATAGGGAAGATACGCGATACCGTTCGAAGAGTGGAATGGACAAGGTTTCGCTCTTTTATGGACGAGCGTTGCCGAAACGGTATTACATCTCGCTTGGAAGAGACATTCAAGAGCACAGAAAAAGACATCATGTGCACATTCGCATGCTCTTCGAAATTGGCCGTTTTATGTAGAATTTGAACGACTTTAGGTAATCCGTCGACGCGCTGAACGAAGGTACCAAAGCACGAAGGCACTGGATGATTTATGGATTGCCAGACGCATGCAAAAGAATATTCATCGCCGGTTAGATAAGCTGGAATCACAACGCTGGGCTGCTTTCTGTGAGTCTCTAGACCCTCACAATCCCTTATCCCAATTATCGAAGGTGGTACGAGTTGTCCGCACATTGTGTGCAGCGGTTCCCATTTAAGGCTCTAGCCCTGTCGCAAAAGCGTCGGGACATTGAAGTGGCAGAATAGTCCTGCGAAATATTGTCTGGCCAACTGACATCTCCCAACAACTCTCCGCTTCCGAGCGGTTGTCCACCACCACGCGATCACCGCATGGACCTCCCTTTCTCAATCAACAAAGTGAAGGCAGCACTAGCTTTGTGTGGATGTATGTACATCAGCACCAGGACCTGAACCCGGCGCATCTCCTACACGGCCCTGTGTCATCTCCGTGGACGGGCAAAAATTATTCTGCTTGAGCCCTGCAATGCATCGTGCCAGGAGGATGTAAGGATGGCCGAAACCGCCGCTTGCAACTACTGCGGTGAAGACGAATCGCGAGTGCCTGATTATATTGCACAGAGACAATCACTTTGCGACACGTGCAACCAGCTGGACGACCAACCTCCGTCAGAACATAAACTTCTGAGGCACAAACAGGACTCAACGTCGCTTAAAAAGACTGTACCAGCACTAGTGCTCTTCTTGCAAGCGAGTGGCCTGTCCTGTCCGGAAGACTAACTAGAACGCCCATCCTCTCTGTGGTGTGCGTTTCTTTCTTCCTCTCTCTCTTTCTCTCTCTCTCTCTCTCTAAAATTACCTTAAAGTTGAAAGCGCGGCAAGTGATTATATCTGTCATACATAAAATCCAATTCACTTGAACTAGCCCAAACGTTATTTATGTGTTGGAATGTCCACTCTGTCACAAGTAATACATTGGCAAATCTGGCCAACCAATTGATGTTAGATTAAACGGCCACCACCCCGACACCACGAGTAATTTATCGGAAGCAGCGGCACAGCACTTTATTACGACAGGTCATAGTTTTGACGAAGTCAAATATTACGCGTGTGTACGTAAAATTACCGCACCAGCAAAGAACGAATATATACAGAATCAAATCATCTACAAATCAATACACTACAGCATGTAAGCACAAACGTTTCAGAGGGAGCCCATTAAGTCTATTGGACAAAGTAGTGGTTCAACGGCCCCTACGAGAAAAAACATGAGTAGTTTCCCCTTTTCAACGGACGTATGTTTTTCCACGAAAGTCTCCTCCCAGGTGCTCGCTACCCGCCGAGAGAGAAAATACACACACAGTCGTATCTCTTCTAGAAATTCAACGCACTCAGCCGGTACGCATAGACGTGTCAAAAAAAGGTCTTGGGTCTATTAAGTATAATAGAGGGATAACGACGGCCACGAAGAAAAAAACAAGCCATTTCGACTGGTAAACCCATCCCTCTTTTCCACGAAGCCTCGTTACAGGTACTGGCGTACACATCTAGTTCCACGAAAATCACAATGGCGTCATTCTCTTTTTCTTTTCTATCATACGTTCGCCGACTATGATGATGATTTGTGGGGTTTAACGGCCCAAAGCCAGCTGTGATTATGAGAGACGCCGTAGTGGATGTCTCCGGAAATTTCGACCACCTGGGGTTCTTTAACGTGCACTGACATCGCACAGCACACGCGGGCCTCAACATTTAGCCTCCATCGAAATGCAGCCGCCGCGGCCGGGATTCGATCCCGCGACCTTCGGATGTGCAGTCGAGTGCCATAACCACTAGACCACCGTGGTGGGGCACGTTCTTCAACAACACATTACCCTTACGGAAATATCATATATGGGCCAGATATGTTTTATATATGGCGAGATATGGACATATAAGCGCTCATATCAGGGTATATACTGTCATATAAGGGTCAATATAAGGCCATATACAGCCATATATAAACGTATATGGCGTTTTATATGCCATATAAGGCAGCTATATACTGCCGTATATGGCTCTATATTGCGCCTTATATGACATATACGGTAGCAGCATACTTCCATATACGGCGTCCGTGGCCCGTATATGCCTTTATATACTCGATATGAAAGAGTATGCATCAAAAGTCACATAATGCAAGTTAACAGTCATATACATAGGTGTATTATATTATTTATGTGTCGACATCCAATAAGGGGCAGTTCCTCAGAATATATATATATATATATATATATATAATGAGATTCGCACGATTAACAAAAACAATATAAGCTTACTGACGTTGCGGCCGGTGGACCGGCCTTCATTAGGGTCAGGTGGACCGGCCTCTGATGAAGGCCGGTCCACCTGACTCTAATACATACAAATAATCGGTAGAACCACATATCTCGTCCCATCCAGCAATTAGTAATTACAAAAGAAATGACTTCAAAAAGTAAACACTAAGGGTAAATGGTAAAAGAGAGTAAGGGAGGGTTGATGGTGAGTTCTGCTTTCTCATGGCATCGTAATTTCAATTAATACGCGATTTACCTACAGCGCGAGCTAATTATTATCTGCATAAAAACGATGTGTCAAGCTGAAGTATTATTGTTTCGCCGATGTTGCAGTTGCAAAAGCAATTGTATATACGTGCGCATTATAGTGGTGCATTAATGCAAAACTTGTGCCAGCTTTACCGCAATAAGTGCCTAGATTGCACGTTCACTGTAAGTTATAGCTAAACGAATGATTGCTGGAATGTGTCAGCAATGTTCTTTACCTTTATTTTTGTTTTCTTTACCTCGTCCTGTCCGAGTGCGGCGCGAAAGAGGGCTATCGCTTCTACTCTTTCTACAGCTGACCCACCATTGCTCAAAAGAATGCAAAAGACGAGCCAAAAAATAAATGACAAGAAAGAGCCCACCTCTGTCCATCCTCCCCCCCCCCCCCCCGCTTCCGGTCCTTTTCTTCCGCAAAAAGCCACGCTTTTTTTCTCGGAACAGTGCGCAGGACCTCTGGAGGCGGCCCCTCACTTTTTCGACGTGCACGTGGAACAGATTTCATGCATCAGGTGAAGCGCTGCCAAAGCTATCGCTCGTGTTTACGCTGTGTACTTTCGCGACCTAAAAGTAGTCTATTGCCTGTGGTAAGCAAGAAAATACACATGTCTCACTGGCAGCCTTAAATCATAACACATTTCTCATCAGTTTGACAAAAAGCGCTCGTATTTTCGGGGAAACAATCGAAATATGCGAGTTTCTGCTTTACGTTTGCCGTTTCCTCTCGCAACGATACACCTCTCTCTTTCTTTTTCTTACGGACTACATTTGCGTAGCCGTCACAACTGGAGCCATTTTCTCCACGAAGGTTTTGTTGTGTGGTGGGTGCCTGGCTGTACTTTCCGAAAAAGATGGTGCTGTGGTACTGAGTGCAGTGAGTGGCATATTTCGATCGTGCCGCAAATAAGTGGACAACCTTCGATGTTCTAAAATGACCTGCGTCGGGAGTGACGGAAGAGCACATTCCTAACGAAGTGGTGCCACAAGTGCAAGTTTGGTGGCAGTACAAAGGCTTCTTTCATGCCAGGTTGATTGCTACAAGGTAAGCTTTGTTGCTTCTTACTAAAATTCTAATACGGTGTGTGCGTTCAGAAGCACGTGAATTGGACAATTCTATAGCTGTTAAGTGTTTTGTTTTCGCCATCGGACATCGGATAAACGGCTAATGTCACAAAGCTAGCGTGTTTCTTTTCTATATTTTTAGTTGCGCCTTAGCCATTGCTTCTGCTTCCGACCCTTTAGCGGCGTTGTAAAAAGATGCCAAATGCAGTATTTTCTTCTTGTGGCGAGATCGAAGGTCACACGCTATCATTTTCTGATTTTTCCTTCCGAATGCCTTAGAAAAGTTGCTGTTGAAATTCTGTTCGTTTTACGGGTGCCCTTCCCCCGCCTTTTCACTAGTGAAATTGTCGATATTGTAGCTTATTCGCCGAATCTGGCACCAGTGCGGCTGTTGAGACAGCAGGTGGTGGGTTTGCCACGAAGCCGTGAGGCTGGAAGTGCATGCTGCTTCAGAAGCAACTGAAAGTGCCATATTGAGCATAAAAATGGCGTGGCCGCATTTTAGATATTATCTGCATTTATTTTATTTATTTACCAAACAGAGCACTCCACACGCTATTTCGGAAAGGTTACAATACACTCAGTCGTCCCTATACATCAAAGGTCAGTTGCTTTATTGCAATAATGTATAAGCATGTTTGCTGGTTCAGCTATCAATGACAGTGCTTTATGTGCATATATTTGATGCCATTTCGGAGAACCGGCCTCACCTGATTAACAAGCTAATCACGTCGTTGAGAAAAACAGTGGTTTTTTTTTTCCGACGTGACAGCTGTAGCTTAATTGCCATGATTTGTTTTGGCAAAACAGGGACAAGCATCTCCCTTCCCTTCGCCTCAAAGTGCAAGGAAGTAAACTGAAATCATAATTGAGCAAGTGCTTGTAAGGTGCTTTGCATATCGACCAGCACATTGCGTAGTCATGCACGGTCATGCAGGATGGTTTAACGATACGGGCGTGTTCCGATGATTTATGATTGTTGTTCTTGGCGCCTAAGTGAATGCATGCATGTATACATATAAAATATTGTGTCATTGCGTCATCAGCTGCACATATTTTGGAGCTATTTATCGGCCCTGATAATGTAAGTATTACTTTCATGCTCCAATTGTGTTTTGCCATTTACAGCTCGCACAAAAGACTTCCCTACGAGGTGCCAGTTCGAGTGCAGTGGAAAACTTAATTTTAATATTATCCCTGGGCGTAAAGCTCAGCGACTTGAGAAGCAAAAAGACAAAAGACAACTCCGAAGAATGAAAAAAAAGTTGGAAAATAAAATACACACGTGAAAGGTCCATCTTGAATTTGTGTTCTGTTTTTGTTTATATATGTATTCGGCTCTCACACATGGCCTACAGAGTCAAGCAGATATGACCATATAAGGCGCCATATATGGTTATATTACAAATTGCGCAGATATGGCCATATAAGGGCCCATATATGGATATATTAAAAATTGGGTAGATATGCCCATATAAGGCGTCATATATGGATATATCAAAAATTGGGCAGCTATGGCCATATAAGGCGCCATATATGGATATATTAAATATTGGGCAGATAAGGCCATATACGGGCCCGTATACGGATATATTCAAAATTGGTCATATATGGCCATATAAGGGCCGTATATGCCATATATGGCCATATCTGCCCAATTTTTAATATAACCGTATATGGATTTTTTCATATCAGTCCATATATGGCATTTTCGTGAGGGTAGTCACGTTAACGTATGGAAGTAAGACTACCGCCTCCCCCCCCCCTCATTTTTTTATTCGCACCTGCTTCTCTTCTCCTCCTCGCAATCTGAGGGTAGGGGAGAATGTAGAAAGCGCACAGAAACAGACGCTAGGGAAGGCAGATGTTGCCCTTGGCCAAGACGAGCCCAGTTGTCCACGTGTTCAACGATCCCTTTACCAATAAATCAATCTAGAAATTTACGCGTGAAGTCACATACATATATATGTCTTGACGCGTAAGTTCCTTGAGGGATCGAAGTTGCGCTCGATGTAGCCAATTTCGAGTTAAAGAAATTCAAGCCACGATTTGCGCATGCTTTACAAGAAAGAGCCGAACAGAAATAACTTCTCTTCAGACAGGGGTTTACGACTTGCCGTATATCTTAATGTTCCAGTAATAACACCGTGGTGCAAAATTTGTTTTGAGTAGATGGCTGCGCACTTGTACGATGCGAACACTACGCCGCAAGGATTTTGCGAATACAAGTTTCAGTAAGTTGTACCGCAGCCACTGAGAAAAACTTAAGACGGGCGCAGTGTTGCATCGGCGGTGCGCTGTTTCAAGGAAGATACCTTGAAAATGTAATGGCGACAGTCAGTAGGACTACGCATTTGTTAAGTCAGGCACGTACCTTCTGAACAATACCGTCTTTAACAGTAACAATGCAAAAAATGGCAGGTCCCATGTGCATTTGGAATCAAGGAAACGCGAAGCGCAAATCAGGAACGTAAAAAGGATCTGCATTGTTGTCTCGCTAAAGCGATTTTGGTACATACGAAGTTAACGACACAGCCGCAACAGCAACAGGACTGTGGTCTGTAAACCATGCCGCTCATGACACGCATGTCATGTTTGTAATGCTATGACCTGTCATTTACGTTCTTCATGCAGTCGTATTGTACCATAGCAATTTTGGTACACATCCCATTAACGAATCGCGTGGCATGTAAATCATTCCGCTCATGGCATGCATGTCATAATTTTCATGTTATGACCTGCCATATATTTTCGTCATGCAGTCATGTTGTCTCATACCAATTTTGGTATACATCACATTAACGAAACGGAGAGGAGTGCACCGGGACCGTGGCATGTAAATCATGTCGCTCATGACATGCATGTCATGATTTTCATGTTATGACCTGTCATATATGTTCGTCGTGCAGTTGCGGCATACCAATTTTCGTATACATCTCATTAAGGAAACGGCCAGGAAAGCACAAAGTCGTAGGCGGATAGATAGATAGATAGATAGATAGATAGATAGATAGATAGATAGATAGATAGATAGATAGATAGATAGATAGATAGATAGATAGATAGATAGATAGATAGATAGATAGATAGATACGCTCAAAGTCGCCGAAGTTCGCTAAGAAATGCTTCGAATTTAATAACAAGTGCAACGGTGTAAAGCGCTATACACGCGGCAAGATTTTACGTCTGATCGACTCGAAGCCCGGTCACACATAGCGCGACGAGCGATCAGCGCGACGAGCGATCAGCGCGTATGCTCTGCCCACATCCACCGCCTCAGCAGACACGCTCGTATAAACTTCGTACTCTCGTCGTTAATCAAAACAGAAACAACTTTGCGCCTGCTCTTATTCCTTCCATAAGATCACTATTCACTAAAGAACGGCGATTACCAGTTTCCTGGTCATCGCCAATAATTGCTTTTGAAGCTGAGCTTCCGCGCAGCTCAAAGCGCTGACACGTACAAAAAGAAAGTGATCGCAGCTTCCTTTTCTACGACTTAGCGAGCTTAACTCAGTGGTATAAAAAATGTAGGGCCTCTTTAAAAGCTAGTGTAGTACGTCCCAAAAGAAATGTATTTCCAACTTATCTGCCCTATATAAAGGCGATGCTACGACTCCATTTTTGTTGTCGCCGTTTCGTAATTAGTAATGTTAGAAGTTACGAAATTCATAATAACGAGTAATTAAATATCATTACCGAATGAACATAGCGGCAGGTACCACATGTACCGGGAACGGTACGTGCTAAGCCTTCTCGGCGTGGTGCACCTTCTCTCTTTTTTGTCACCTCGGTGATTGATAGCCGGAACGCCCCGTACAGTCGGCGAACATCTGAGCGACCGGCCACGCCATCGGGTTCAGAATGATTCATCCTCTTGTGCGCACAAAGCATGACGTCATCATGCTATGCGCGCGAGTGTATCGAGATCCATTATTTTTTTTCGTGCGAGAAGTGATGTACCTATCTAGACAGCAAAAATAGACGTTAATGCGTTCACGTACCTCGAATCTCTTAGGTCGACGCGTATCAATTCAAGGAACAAATAATGCAAAAAAACTAGGGCGATTGACCAGAGGTATTCATCAACTGCCGTGTTTGGTAGGGAGCAGTACGGAGGTGAAAAGGGAACGCAAAAACTAATAAGAAGGAGATGGAGGCAATGACTGAACGACACACGTACTCAACTGAACGACATACGTATAAGGTGGCAGCAGGCGGCGATCTTACATAAATAGAAAGACATGGAGAGTTCAGAAGGCACAGCAACGGCCGGAAGGTAGAGCAGGCTGCACCTGGACCACTAGAAAAGTCGTAGTAAGGGCGGCTGAAATGCCACTGTTCCAGCTCCCTCGTAACGAGTGCTACTTTCTCTTCTCTTCCTTCTACTTCCCTTCCACGGTGCGTGTTTCGGTTTAGGTGTCCTCATTCGAGACACAGCTAGTGTGCACACTACATCAACTTTCCTTTCCTACAAAAGCCGCTCTGCTGCTTAATAACGGGGGCGTTCTAAACTGCTAATCTTGAGTACAATGGTTCAATTGCCGCCCCCAGAGGCCATGTTTCCATACGGAAGAGGACAACCACGCACATGTAATCAAAATTGTGTGTGCGTGAAAGAGCCACAGGTGGTCGAAATTAACCTGAAGTCGTCAAACTACCGCAAGCCTCATATTCACATGGCGGTTCCAGCTTGTAACCCCCCCACAAAAAGAAATTAATCATTCAATTTTCTCCAGGGTTGCTGCCCTACGTAGGAACGAAAGATGGAGGGTAATTTCTCATACGGCGAGGACACAGCACATGCTTGAGACACACTAGCGCTGGTTTCCAGCTATATTTGATTGAGAGATAACCAAGCATATATATGGTCAAAATACCTGTGACACATAACATGTGCGCCACCTGCACAAAATTCCTATGTTCACGCAGGAAAGATAACTCCTTTCTAGACCAGGCTATTGACGGTTTCGACAAACAGCCGTTGTCTAACGTGTCAATTCTGCTTCGACGATCTCGCGGGTTAATTGACTGCTACTTCTTTTGACAATAGAACAAGATTGTATGCCGTATCGCACGTAGCCGTTATTGTAGAATTTCTACAGTGTACATCCAAAAATCCTCGTCCCATTTCACACACACTGTAGCAATGCTCCTGAAGCCTATCCTTAAGCCACGGTCCACGTTTAGCAGCGTAGCCGGTTTTACAAGTCAAAGTCAGACTTAATTTTACCGTCTGCGCAGCCAATGAAACTGGTTTGAAGATTTTCTTATTTTTTTCTTGCAATCTTTTTGGAGGCACACGCGCTGGTCAATCTTCAAACAGACCGCAGTTTATTGGGTGCAACAAAACAACTCTACGCCTGGCTCGCTGACATGTGCGCTTAAAGCGGTGATACATGCGTCAACGTACGGCATAACCGCCATTTTATGAATTGTGGGCGACGGAGAAGCGCTAGGTATCTGTGGTAACTTGCAGTTCGGAACGTCTTCAGAACGTGGGTATCGTACGCGCTTTCTTGACGAGAAGTACCTTCTCGTAGAAAATGTCCCTCATGAGCTCTCGGCAAGACCTACATAAAAGGTTGGACAAGCCTTAATTTGCAACACCTCTTTTAGACATCGTTTAGTGTACCGATCCATACGGGAGCAAAGGTCCATTGGCACGCTGCTCGTAGTTCCCGTGCTTGCGTTTTCCTTAGAGCGAAAGCCTGGTATCGAGAAAGCATGAGCTTCCGTTAGAAGCCAACTCATAAGTCAAAAGTAAGGGTGACAGTCGTGGCGAAAGATGGTGGATGCGCTCGTAGCTAGTGTCTCAAGACAGATGTGAAATAACATAAAAATTAAAAATCATCCTTTTACCGGAAGGCCTTTGTCATACTATCATCATGAAGGCGAGCAAAGGGGTCCCTGTCCAGTTCACAGTGAAAAAAAAAAACATGACAGCGCCACTAACGTGAAACCGGAGGAAGTAGGAAGCATGAGGCGAAGCGCCGATGCTTCCCACAGGAACGTGTCAATCACTGCTTTACCGCAGGCTTGCCTTACCATGGCCACGACAACGATGACGTTACACGCCGACAGCCCGGGCTCACTAACAGAAATACGTTAGACTCTCTTGTGACATAATAACCTTACAAATACAGTTTCACTGCACTGCAACCAGGAGTGGCTCACACACGCACACACACCGTCTGACTGCGCTGCCTCCAGGGTCGGCCCACCGTGACGCGCGCATTAGCGCGCTAAATGTGCCCGCCTGGTACAAAGGGTAAGGCCTGAACACCATCATCATGAAGACCACCCCAACCATAAAAAGTGGGGCGGAAGGGAGGCGATGCGCCAACTCTCGGCTACCTGTACGCATTATCACGTTAATCTGTCTCGCTCTATCGTTCCTAGATGGCGGTACCACCGCTGAGACAAATAAAGGTAGAGGATAAATCAAAGTAGAGCTAAAAACATCCATCCATCCAACCAATAGCGCGGCGAAAGGAAAGCGATGGTAATTTAAGAGTAATTTTGCTTGCTAAGTACCTTTGCTTCAACCAGACACCACTTAGACGCAAATTGTAAAGCGGTGTAGTGAAGGTATAAGACCAGTTTGTTTCGCAAGCATTCATCGTTCGCTCGCAGAGCTTCTAGGTCCTATCGTCGCATCCCGGGTAGTCGTGGGAACATGCTCTGCATCTATTTGGAATTCGATTTTTAACAGTTGAAAATGAGGATGGGCTGCCTTTCCACTTAATAATGGTTCTTGGCCTCCATTGTTTATGACGAGCTCGAATGACAGTATTCCACTGCAACCCGGACAGGCGACCAGCACGTACCGTCCACTATATTGATGTACTCAAAAATCAAGAATTTGTACCCAACTGGGTAACGAAGATTGAGCTACTGGCTGAACTAAAGGAATTTGAAGAAACGGTCCCGACACTGCTGCTATGCGAGTAGAGTTGTACGAAGTCTGTTAATGATGTCTGTACTATGTTACTAAACACGATTTAAATAAATAAGCGTTTGAATCCTAGCAGCTAGTCCTTTCCTTGTCAAGAGTGCGCTGGTTTTCTTACCATAGTTTGCTTTACCGTGACGACGACGACAGGACACACCTACAGGAGACGCCAACAGCCCGAGCGCATAAGGTGCTTCGCACCTAAAACAAATTGCTCAATACGAGGATGATTGGGATGCCTTGAGGATCGACGCATATTCATTAGCTCGTGCATATGCCTCTAGCTGCTAAAGAAAACAATATATGTCATTGCTAATGTTCCGTATGCCGCCCATACTGAAAACCTGTTTGAGAAATACAACATTTCTACAGCCCACGACATTTATAACTGCAGACTATTACGCGAATATTACTTTGGTACCAAACGTAATAATGCGCTGCTTGTAGAACTTGCAAAACAATCCGTCAGTTCATTTCGTTATTGAACCCGTGCTCCTCAAGTATGGAAGGTTCCGCGATTTAGAGCTAACTACGGTTGTCAAATGCTGAGTAATAACTTTTCAGGATTACTGAATTCATATGATAGAGCAAGCTACAATTTACAGGATTTATCGCTGTCAGAATTTAGAACTCCGTTGCTTTCATCTCCGCAGAGCGCACTTGTGAATGTTTATGATGCTTCTTGTGTTCTTTTTTTTCTGTGTGTTACCAAGTGCGTATCATTTAATCCTTTCAATGCCACAGTGTGTTTGCATTGTTATGTATGGAAATATTTCATTGTTTTTATATACTGTATAACTGCATTGTTTTATGGCCACTATATAAATACAATATATATGCTGCTCGGTGTGTTACCCCGTGTAGCCATATTTTACCTAGGGGGTGACGTTCCCTCAAGCCGCGTCAGTGCGGCTTTTTTTTCCTCATCCACCTCCATTTACGACTCCTGTAAACACGTGTGTGTGTAAATGGAAATCAATAAGTCAAATCCAATCAAAGTGACACGGCGGGTGTCCAGTAGTCCAGGGCGCCGCCAGGTGTACAAAATAATGTCGCCACCTGTCCAGCCGCTTCGCTTAGCATAACCTGAACGCCAGTGCATGGTGCCAGCATACCGCTTCCCACTTTCATCCCGTAGGCATATATATGGCTACCAGTATCGAATCGAAGAGACGGGGTTATGCGTTGCGACAATCTACAGTCAAACGTTGTTACAGACCACGTTCTGGTTGGTACTCCTTGATGTAACGTCTCAGCAAGAAAATAAAGCGCTAGATATATGGAGGTGACGGCCGACGAGTTGCCGTTGTTTGTCGTTTCGCTGGAGTACTGTCCTTCGTTTTACGCCAAACTAGATCCTCTCATCAATTGCCTTGCTCACTGTAGAAAACTTCCAGTAGCAAAAGGCGGACAAGTACCACAATGACGTGCGTTTTCATCTTTCATATCTGTTGATAGAATTTGAGAAAGCTCAAGCATTACCCCTCAGAGCGGAAGGTGACAACATCGCCATATTTCGTTGCTGCGTGCAAATACAAGACACATAGGTCCCCAGTAATGTAGTAAATGTCACGTCGCTCACTGCCTTGTGTCTGCGACACCTGTACAGAATGGCTCAAGGAGGTATTGGATTCTGGCGCACTACTTCCTCGTATTATTATCATCTATCGTAATTTCTCCGGATGGTCAACGTCTCCTTAACCCTACCTTGCTGAAAGCACAACTCTCGCACCGAGCACTCAACGCCGAGACAAACGATGGTGGACGGATAAAAGGTGTCGACAAATATTTTTTGCCGATGTTTCCCAACACAAAGAATGACACAGGCACTGTCGCTCTTCTGTCGTCCTTGTAAGTCATTCATTGAGCCGAGAATGTCGAATATACTCCACCTACTTGCCCATCGCTCCACCTGAGTGAATTATCGCTCCTCTTCTGTAGGATGCATATAATTAGACTAAATATTGTCAATTTTTTAAAAATGCGGCATTTTGGGATCAGATGCCCACACATGTTTTGGAGTATGTGCCCATACAAACACGCATCGATATGCCGCGTGTGCCAGTGACACGCTCTAACGGAGGCTCTGGCAATATACATAGCAGAAATTTATGTTTTGGCCCGTGGAGCCAAGAAGGCCCGGAGGCCTGGCAATATGAAAGCCATAATTTAACATGTAGCGTCGTCGAACCTGTTATATGCCAGAGTAAGTGCACAAAAAGCACTCCATAGTAGCTGAAGATGCTGGCGGCGAACAATGAGGGCAGATATCTCCCATTTGTCTGTAGGGGTTCAGAGGCAGGCTGTCCTTACCACCACGCGGTGTAGCAAGCGGCAGATATTTTGAATCTCGTACAGGTTCTGTGCAAATTAAAGGCGCTCCTTTAGAACACAATGGGGTGAGTAGAAAAATGTTTGCTCCTCTCCTACCGGTCATTTCCTTCAGCAGCCAACGGAATGTATCACGGTGGAGGTAGGAAATGTGGCTGCTGCTTGTACAAAAGGAAACATGCGGGCTGCTGCGTTTCAATATAAATTCATCAGAGGCTCATCAGATAACCCACATCCTTCTTATCGCACGATTGCGCTTGGTAAGGAATATACAGGTAAGCCGTGCGGCTGCCTCAATGACAGCCTTCGTAAGCATGCACATAATGTCTCCTACCTCTCTGTATAAGCTGTGGTTTCATTCTTTATATTGATCCGTGTACATTTGTTTGCCAAAAGAAAACGCTAAAGCCCGCCGCGTTTCAGTACTCATTTCGGATTTTGCACGTACATCATCAGTGCCTTTGACTGAGCAAGAGATTGATTTTCTATAAAGGCGATGTCTCAAATCACGTGATGGTACCAGCTGTACAGTCGCACTTTCCCCGAATAACGGTTCTTCAAGTTTACTGCGAACTGCACTAAGTGGAACTTACCTTCACCATAAACGGCTCCGCAGTTAAAATGAAGCTTGGTTAAGAGCCTTTCCAGCCTTTCGCATAATCACTATCATGTAGGGAGTGCGTAGAGCGAGAGCGGTTCAGCTTTTTTTCTTCTGTTTGGCAACTCCGCTGTAAACTGCGAACTGCACTAAGTGCAACTTTACCTTCACCATAAACGGCTCTGCTGTTAAAATGAAAGTCGGTTGAGAGCGTTTCCCCTTTTTTGCTCAATATTTGTCACGTAGCAGAGTGCGTAGAGCCAGAGCGGTTCCGCTTTTTTCTTCTACGTGACAGATCCGCAGCAAAAAGGAAAATGGGTTAAGAGCCTTTCCGCCCTTTAAAGGTGAATGACCAGTGACGCTGTAGTTGAACACATGGTAAGGACCAGAGTGCAGGTATCCACTTGCGTCGTTAATTCGGCAGGGTTACTTGGCTCATGAGTAGAAAAATATGGCGTCCCTTATCGTCGTGAACGCCAAGGTTTAGTTTTCGCAGCCAAACTGCCTATAAAAAGCATAAACGCGGAGAAAGCAGTGCGTGCGCGCTTTCTTCGCTTGAGCTCGATCCACTATTGTCTTCGGCACATTGCTACAGATGGTCATTGTACGAACCAATAATTAAGAAAGATCTTAACGAATCGTCATGATTAAGGGAGTGACAACGCCGCTGCCGCACATTTCAACTTCGCTCATCTATCTTACATGTGCGGGGTGCATGAGCGTTGAGTTTTCTTTGAAGATCCTTGGATAGTACAAAAGGTCATATGACTAAATTA
Organism: Hyalomma asiaticum; assembly: GCA_013339685.2. Taxonomy (NCBI): domain Eukaryota; kingdom Metazoa; phylum Arthropoda; class Arachnida; order Ixodida; family Ixodidae; genus Hyalomma; species Hyalomma asiaticum. The sequence goes on from JABSTT010002286.1 coordinate 31,519, forward strand.
TGAAAATAGCGCACGATGTAATGATGGCGTAAATTCATCACGTCATCACATGACTTCATGGACGTCATGCGATGACGCGTTAACCTAAATGAAAGCTCCGGCTGATGTCAAATACTGTCTGGGAGGTTCCCCAAATAAATATATATCACTGCTCTGAAAAGAAAATTTTGAGGCCTGCGTAGGAATCTGGCGACGTAATTGATGTCGTTTTACATGCAGAAACCGCCGTGCCAGCCCCTAGTATCAGTCTCGTATGACGCACTCCGTAGCGCAGGGATTCGATAGTTTTTCTCTGACATTCTAACATGGGTGAGAACCACGCCTCCGGAGCACCAATTTTGCAGGGGTAGCGATTACAACGACTGCTGTTGGGTCGCTGAGTCACTTGCACTGGCGCAGCCGTAGCCCTTCAAACCAAACTTTTCGAGCACAAAATGTTTCGCGTAATTCTTATACGCTTTGTCATTATTATTATTATTATTATTATTATTATTATTATTATTATTATTATTATTATTATTATTATTATTATTATTATTATTATTGTCGTTGTCGTTGTTGTTGTCGTTGTTGTTGTTCTCAGCTCAACATACGACTAGCTCTACACCTCTGCACATCAGCATCACTTGTAGATTTTCCCTCACCTACATGGACGAGGGAAAATGTAGATGCGTGTAGATGGATCAGGGTGCTCGGCTAGCTCTTCGCCTTCGTCGCCATAGCTCGAGCTCGGCTGCAATAAAAGCAGTTCCTCCAAATGGTGGAAGTGCTGACGCGATATAGGCGCCGGTGAACAATACGGGACCCGTCAGTATGTATACGGTGAGTAGCGGCTGTAGTCACACAGAACATGGATGAATAGACGTCAAACAAGGAATTGTGCTTGCGCAACACTCCGGGCACATCTTTTCTCTGGGAAAGTGGTCACCACTTATGGTTGCCGAGAATAGCTCTATAGAGTTAGTGTGGAGGCGACTTGGACTCGGACGGTACGGTCGAAAGGGCAACATTTAGGATGGGATGGGTATCGGCACTACAACTGAAAGCAGACCCTTGGGGCAGCAGCTGTGGTTCGGGAGTTCGATTTAGGGCGGTGAGAAGTGCGCAGCCCTCAGAGAAGTGAACGAAGCCAGCGATAATCACAATCCCTCGAGAAAGAGTACGTCCGTAGGGTGAAACAAGCACATCGCCATCTGCAATTATTCTGGAGCTAAAGCCTATAATTGCTTCTCTAGATGGCCAGAGCACGCAGTCAGTTGGGGCAACGAGATGCACCTCTTTGTTATTATTATTATTATTATTATTATTATTATTATTATTATTATTATTATTATTATTATTATTATTATTATTATTATTATTAGCTTTGACAGGCCTGTTGTCCTTTTGCAAGCAATGCCCCTACTAGAATTCTGTCCTTATAAAGACTGTGTTGCTCCGAAGTTTGTCTCTACGCGTAACCGCGGCTCTATGCCGTTGGTATCCGTCATGCGGAACTACGGCGGCGGCATTCCCCCCCTTACGCCTTGTCATTTTATATGCGAAGTAGCTTATGAACGAGGCCTGTCCCTCCCACACGCGTCGGCGTAACCTGCCCCCCGTTGCTGTTCGGAGCACCCGCTAGATGGCTCTGCAGTAGAGCGCTCGCTCCACTCCAGCGAGTGCTCTAGTTTGAGTGGAGACCACTCTCTCTCCCCCGGCGCGCTCTCTTGTACAGCAGCTGTCATGGAGTGCGCTTCGACAAACGAAGATCGCATCGCGGCGGCTACCAAGCGGCTGCCAAGCGGTCGCTACTTGATGTTGGTGGCGCCGATTCACGATTTAAGCGTGACTTTCCCGACAGCACGTCGGGCACAGCTATAAGGTATGCGACCGCTCGTGGTTCGGTAAAAATCTGACCAAGATATCGACCATCAAGAGCGAGCAGTCCCGTGCCAACGCCATCGCCGCTCTGCAGCGGGAGTTCGCCGCCGAGAACGATCACAGTGAGTACGCCGTTTGCTCTACGTGCAAAGATTCGTTGGTGGCAGGCAGACTCCCCGCGATGAGCGTGGCGAATGGCTACCGCTACCCGCCGAAACTCGAGCACCTGCCCGAGCTCAACCCGGTGGAGGAACATCAGGGGTACCTCAAATGAAGGACCGTGAACAGTGATGAAGAAAATAAAAGATTTACACAACTTTGAGTCGACTCATGGCTGCCTCACCTACTACTGAGGGATCCCTCTGTGGGGAGATGAGGAGATTTTTTTCCCTCGGAGCTTCTTTTTGCACCTTGCACTGCTTGAGACGTTTATGGCAGCATTTAAAAATCACGAGGACACTTAAGCATTTTTTATGACGTAGTGATTGCCAAAGAACTAGTGACCAATTGCTGGACGTGTTGCGGTTCTTGTTGTAGAAATATTGTTTGAGCCAATAAAAACAGAATAAAGGTGGGTGGCCTCTTCTAAGTTCAGAAAGCTGTGAGCGACCGCTGCTGCTCTAGCCCGGGTGTCTCCAGCTGAGAGCTGGTCAACCCGCACTCTCACTGCTCCGGGGTGGGAACATTTCATCATTACCGTTATCCTTTTTCTTTGCATCTTTTCGCTCTGTTGCTATGACCCGGCACATACCTGTATTTGCATCGCCAAGCAAAGAGCGCATTGGGAAGGAGCGTACTTTGCTACACCTTTAATTGCTACTACTGTAATATGCTCAAATTATTCATTAGGCCTGAGTACATGTTTTATTTTTTTTTTTTTCGAAGTTGAAGGCCACAACTCATTCTCTAGTTCTACCTTTAGTTAGCCAGAGACAAGGGTAGGCGTGATGTAAAAGTGTGAACGATCTGCCAATTTGTAAAAGAGAAACCGAGGCATAATTTAATGTACAAACAAATTCATTACCCCAGCAGACACTCAGTGGAGAAACAATATCCCTGCGCGTTGGTTCCCATTCACACCCCCACACTAAAGTGGTGAATACTCTATGCGCAGCATGATCTTTATCTGACAAGCAGTTTAGTACTTGACATACGTAAGTAACATTTGCGACAAGGAAGGCATTGCATACCTGTGCACAGGCGAACACAGTAAGTTCTCCTCACCCCATCCATGCTTGCGAGGTGCGCTTGACAACCGTGAGTGCTGACGAGCAGCGTCGACCAGTCTTCCGTATTCGATGTAAAGGCACAAGGTGCCCGAGCGGTGCACTGTTCCAACTAATACCAGCAGATCAAGAGGGTTCTGTTCCTCATTAACCAAATCATAGTTTCCCCGTCACGGTGGTCTAGTGGCTATGGTACTTGGCTGCTGATCCGAGGGTCGCTGGATCGAATCCCAGCTGCGGCGGCTGCATTTCGATGGAGGCGAAATGTTGAGGCCCCTGTGCTTTGCGATGTCTGCGCACGTTAAAGAACCCCAGGTGGTCAAAATTTCCGGAGCCCTCCACTACGGCGTCTCTCATAATCAGAGCTGGTTTTGTGACGTTAAACACCACATAACAGCAACAAATCTTAGTTTTCTCCATATTAACGACCGCTCCAGGCACCTGGCAAAACTGCTTAGTCCACTTCAACACTTTTGTCAGCATAAAGATACGCTATGTCGTCATTTAGGCATTAACACATTTAAGCTTAAACAATATTAAAACATCACCATTCGTTCAAACATACTGTGCCGGGTCATAGCCTCTTAACGCATCTGATAACATCAGCTTTATGGGGCGATCATTCTTAACTCGATAAAACTATCAAGATGCATTTCCTAGGTTGAGGAATTACAGGGATGGAATTGAACTGCCCGGCCATTCCCGGAGTGGGAATGAGCTAAGTTTTTTTTTTTTATTCCGAGGAATTGAAAGGAATGAAACTGCGGCAAGTTCCTATTCCCAGCAATGTAATTGGAATGGAATGCAGGCACACATTCCGCAACACTGGACTCAGGAGTGCTACGCGATCATGCACGCAGAAGGCTTAACCAGATCTAATTCTGCTCTCATTCAAACTCTACGCTATATGGCATGAAGCCGCAGTTTGGTGCCGTTGCTTCAGCAAAGCCAACTAGGGATACCCGAGATTGCGCGTTCGGTCATCAATTCCCCCCGAATATTCTCCCTAAATCCGCATAATACATGATCGCACCGCGACGCAACAATTCTGCTTCCTGTCGTACCTTAAAACAGCAGTATAAGAATTTTAACAAGCTTAAGCTGAGCGCTCACTGCAACGGAGATAGGACTAGCATCGGCAACATTTGCTTGACGTTGCTCCCGTATTCTTTATCCCCAACAAATTTTTAGGGGCGAAGCTCCTTAGGGTGTGGGTCGTTCCCTCCTCTGTAGTAGTAGTAGTAGTAGTAGTAGTAGTAGTAGTAGTAGAGAGAGAGAACGAAAGGCGCGCATTGACTATGGAAACGCTCTTTCTTCGATGAACGCTCTACCAGCTCGCAAAGAAGGAGAACGCGCCCTCACCCGCGAGAGACAACGTTGGCGCAGGCAGCGTCTTCTAGTGAGTTTCTTGATTGAAAAATACCGACTGCTCGTGTTGGAGAACCGTTCACCGGCCACCCATATATGTATATATATGTATAGGCACTGGACAGAACTGGATCTTGAGTTGCAATGAAGTGCCGGTGGGAGATTTCACTTGTGCGTAGTTAAACCATAAGGATTCGTAGCGTGCGCGTTAACTAAATTAATCCGGAACTCGGCACGACCTACGATGAAGCTCCGGAGTTTCGCCCACTCATCATCATTCACTCCGTGGATATGCTGTGGATTTTTTTCGGTAGTACAATGACGCCGTTTGACTGCCTTTTCGTAACCGCGGTGGACAAGCTTCTGTTCAATCGATGGATAGCTTAACGTGCACTCTCCCGCATAGATTTCTTGTAGTATTCGTGCATCTAAACTTATTTAGCTTGAACTATACTTTGTATTAGCAATTATGTTCTTCGGCTAACTTTTTTAAAGCACATCACGGACAACTGAAGTAGCTGATGTGTTCTTCACATACTAGATGTCTCCACAGCAACGTATTTACAAGAAAACTGAACAGAAACAAAGATGATTTTTACGGTTTCTCGAACTATCGCACTTCATGGTTCACAGAGCTGAAAACAATCGGTCCACTTCTATCTCTAACACCGACTGCTTTCACAATAGCATCGATAAAAACAAAATAAGTATCCCGCTCCTGCTGTGAGCGGCGCTCCACGATGGAATGAACAGCTGCTTTCTTTTCTGCAGCGCATGTATATATAAAGAGCGGTATATGGCGTTGGGACTGAACAGTCCTGAAGTAACGTCACTCACTGACGCTAAGCATGAACGGAAAAGCGAAGATCGCCGTCTGTATTTTTGTGATTGCAGGACTAATAAGCTCTGTTCTGTGAGTACGCATTACCACCGCTAACTTTTTCGCAGTCGCAGACGTATACCGCAGATAAACGCGGCGCACAAGTCTCTGTTTACGACAGCACGTTGCTGCGCATTTTCTATGAGCCATGTATGAACCGTGGTCAGTAGCAGTAAAAGGGCTTGATTGAAATAGCCCTGCTTCTGCAGTGTAGGAGATGTGGTCAGAGATTTTCCATCCCAGCTTATGCACACACAGGAGGAGCCAAGTGATCGATCGCTTGCGTTTACTGTGCTCAACTTACAGAAATTTACGCCCTGTGGCACCGAGCATGTTCCATCAGCTCAGGCATCATCCATTTCCGAGAACCTTAATTCATATGTTTAATAATGCAGAATGCAGTGTCGACGTGCTTCCTGCAAAGCCGACGTACATATATATTCATTTAAAAAGCTCAATTTGTGACTGCGGCGCTCAGATTTTATTTTCTGTGTTTTATTATCGGCGCTCAAATTTTATTATCCGTGTTAACTGTTCTCTCCTTTCTTTTCTTCATTGATTAAAGTGTAAGCATCGTTGGGCTGTCTCCCTCAGAAAACATCTCGTGCGTCTTTGACGCAGCGTGTTCGAGTGGTGCGGCTATCGTAAACAGCGTAGTTCTTAACTTGCGACGAGATGGTAACAAATAATTACGGGAGATTTAAGAGCAAGACAACGATATGCTTATGAGGCAGTCCATAGTTGGAGAGCTCGGACTAATTTTGAGCCCCTAGGGTTCTTTAACGTGCTGTTAAATCTAAGGACACGTAGGTGGCGCTCTTGCATGTGGCCTCCGTCAAAATACGGCCGCCGTGGTGGAGAGTCGAACATGGAGTCCACAAGATAGTCTAAGCATGCTAAACCATGTTTTTAAAACATTCTGGCTTATTTTATAAAACTAGGTTTGTTTCACGCCAAGCTTCTGCTGATACTGCTGCATGCTGTCGCCCTGGTCTTGGTTTATTTGGGTACGCATAGCACAGTTCTGCTCTCTGCTGTGCCGAACGCAGGCTATCATGTACTTTTATGTTTGTGTAATCTCACCCAGCGTTTTGTCTTGCCTTCGCCCTGTCGTTCTGTATCTGCTCTAGCTACGAAAGCATTGCGCTTTATGACAGTATATTATCACTGCTTATAAGTTGATTCGCGCTCACTTTGGTGTCACGTGGAGATGGCTGCCTATAAATTCCCCATCTATGTGCTCCAATAAATTCAGTTAGTAGTAGGCGCTTGTCTGTGGCGTTTTGTATTTCGTCCGTGTACATTTTTCGCATCTTGAAGTCAACATGAATGCACTAAGGATTTTACTTGTGGAGAGCACAGTTCCCGTAACAAATAACTTGTTGTTGTTATGTTGTTATGTGGGGTTTAACGTCCCAAAACCAGCTCTGATTATGAGAGACGCCGTAGTGGAGGGCTCCGGAAATTTAGACCACTTGGGGTTCTTTAACGTGCGCTGACATCGCACAGCACACGGGCCTCAACATTTCGCCTCCATCGAAATGCAGCCGTAACAAATAACTAACGCGTACAATTGACGTAAAAACAGTAGAATGCCGCAACTAACTATTGGCCGCGAGGGATTACGGATTCGCCCTCTGTCGGGAGCGCCTGTTCTGCTTAGCACGAGGGATAAAGCGTCGAGCTCCCTCATAGGTATTGCTGTCGGCGTGGACAGGAACCGCCACGCGGGAGCCCTCCAGGACAATTCTGTTAGTATTGTTGGAACAAAGGAATTACTTTACTGCCGAAATACTAGTTCTATCAACGAACAGAATGGAAAGCGTGGTTTAGAGACGTACAGTGAGCGCCCACCACGCGCGCTCGCCGCGCATTGCCCCTGACAGCTTCATTGCGTGATAGATAGGCAGTCACTGGAGCATACCATGTGAACCATGTTCTCATAGCGGGCGGCCTATACAGCCAAATGTATTGTAACACAATGAAGCCTCAATGCAGCGATCGCACGGGTACGTGGATACCGCCTGCGCATCTGCTTGTATGTCCGTGCTCAATGCTTACCTTTTGCTGCGAGCGCGAGAGCTACTCATTTTTAAAATGTCAGAGGTGAAACGACTTTTCCTTTAGGGGGTGGAAATCTAACTCATATATGTGGCTCAGATATGTTGCCATCTCGCAAGGGTGGACCTGGATCAACCTGGATCAACCTGGGCCACAGTGTCACCGGTGGCCGAACTGTACGCAAGGGTGGAACAATTTTTTTTTTCGCTACAGTACGACCTCTATGAAGAGTAGGGAGAAACTAATGCACTCGCTTCTTCCGCCGCTTCATGGAAGGCACCAAGAGTTCCATTCCTCTGAGTTTTGTTGTGACGACTGCCGCTAAGCCGATGCAAACTAGACAACCCACGCTTCGCTTGAATATGTTACTCTGCATGCATGAGGGAGGATAGGTGCATAGGCTACAGGCTATCAGAACAAGTTATTTATTTTCATTCCCTGCCTTTCGTCTTGCCGCAGACTATAGAGCATCCAGGAACGGTAGCATCCCGTCTTGCTCTCTTTCAACCGTAAACGGTGTCGCCTGGTCACCGACGTTCAGGTGCACGAGGAAATTGTTCCCTGCTGACTTCTTGGTACCTAGCACCTGCCTCTGGTGAAAGGAAGGAGGGGAAGCCTGGCTCCATGATGCTGCGCTGATGTCACCGGAAGTGGGGAGAGGGCAATTACCTCGGTTCCACAAGGTGGCAGTTTCCTTCGTCAAACAGCCATGGCTTAGGCTAGTCGGTGCGTAATTGTAAAGCAGTCGTCGTCGACAAAATGGTGCAAGGGATCAGTGGATTTAAAGTAGGGGGAGGGGGGGGGGCTGTAACGTCATCGCGGTACCAGGAATCTTTCTCGCAGAATTTCGCTGCCCACGCGAGTTGAAGCCGATGATTCCTTACCTGTTCTCAGGAGGATTACGCGTTTTGGTTGACAGGGTGCTGCTCCGTGGCGTAGGTCGGGCACCGTGCAGCAGCCTACCAAGTTGACGCCTTCGACGGAAGCCGCTAATCATTATACTGCTTTTAAGTGGTGTAGTCAAGTAGACACTCGAAGCTAGAAAGCCTTCCCGATATTCAGAAACGCCACGCACGTAGGGAGGTTTTCATTTCGGTTTGCTACTTCGAAAGCAGACGAAGCGGTCACGTGATTCCTCGTACCACGTCACGCCTGTCACAGTGCTGACTTTTCCAATGATGCCCCTCGAGGCCAATGCCATGTGCCAAAGCTAATCGTGGTGTGCAGCGGTGAACGGTGAAGGCTGTAATGGCATGCTTTCACCTCGGGTTAGCACTCGTGGCAAGAGTTGGTAATGATATTCACAGTTGCCTCTCGATGGTGAGATGTCGTGTAATCTCGGCTAGGGCTGGCTAGATATCGGCCAAAGAAGTACCGACGTTGCGTAGTGTTCAATGCTGGATGAGCGATGGCTACAGTCGCGTAGTGTTGTCTAAGCGACGACTGATGTCTTGTGTTATCTCAGTGCCATTACATGCTGGTTAAAATCGTGAAGCCACAATTAATGAGTATCCGCTATGTGACGATCCTACAATGGAAATTCCAAGTAATTACTTTTCTTCTGGCTTTTGGTTTTCAACTTTGCTTGATAAATTGCTATCGCCACGTCCGCTTACAACGACGCCCCTCCTCACGATTAAACGAGCTTTTGTATGCAAAAATGGCCATCACATCATCAGTAAATTCACATCTCTGAAACTTCGTGGAACTGATACCATACTAAAGCGCTCGCATGAACCGGAACGATTGCAAAGCTTCATGAAACAGCCAATACCTCCTCTATAAAAACGTGACCCCGTCGTTGCTTTTTACAGAAAAAATTGGCAGATCGCACGTGCAGTGGGAATCACTGCGAAGCTCGCATCAGGAACGTAAAATGGATTTGCATTGCTGTCTCGCTATACCGAGTTTGGTACATATGAAGTTAACGAAAAGGCCGCAAGACCACCATGACTGTGGCATGTAAACCATGCTGCTCATGACACGCGTGTCATGATTCTAATGTTATGACCTGTCACTTACGTTCGTCAGGCTGTCGTGTTGTGCCATAGCAATTTTGGTATACATACATTGAAGAAACGCGTGGCATGTAAATCATGCCTCCCATGACATGCATGTCATGCTTTTCATGTTATGACCTGTCATTTATGTTCGTCATGCAGTCATGTTGTTGCATACCCATTTTCCGATACATCCCACTCACGAAACGGCCAAGACAGCACCAAGACCATGGCATTTAAATCATGTCGCTCATGATATGCATGTCATGATTTTCGTGTTATGACCTGTCATTTACGCTCGTGATGCAGTCATGTTGTGGCATGCCAATTTTCGTATACATCCCATTAGCGAAACGGCCAGGAGAGCACAAAATCGTAGATAGATAGATAGATAGATAGATAGATAGATAGATAGATAGATAGATAGATAGATAGATAGATAGATAGATAGATAGATAGATAGATAGATAGATAGATAGATAGATAGATAGATAGATAGATAGATAGATAGATACGCTCAAACTCGCCGGAGTTCGCTAAGAAATGCTTCGCATTTAAAACTATTTTTTTTACCTGTGTCGTTGTCGGTATTCCAGTACTTGTCCGCAGAATGCGCCCATGGTTGAGTCGTCAGGACAAGTGATCTTGCTTTGACCATTCAGCTGTAAGCGCGAGTGTTTCACCTCGCGGATTCACCTCGCCTACTATATGACTGTCTTAAATTCTCTACCTAACAAAGGAGGAAGGGTAGAAACGACACCAAAAAAAAGAAACGAGCACACAAAATCGGTTACCGGTGCTAGGGCTCTAGAGTTACTGTATATGTTCCCCTTCGGGAACAGAGTTGCGTCTCTGACAGAACTCGCCGTTCGCGCCCCCATTCGCCTAGAGCGCTCACGTGCGCAAAATGCATCCTTTTGAGGGAAACCCAACTTCACGGCAGCGCATGGGCTGACGCCAGCCGCGCCACCATGGCCGCTATCTTCCGCCGTGCAACCGCTGCCCGATGTTCGACCGTGGCCTCGGCAATCGGCGACGGCAGCTGCCGATCGCGGAGGCCGTGGTTCGATGTTCGGGCATAGCTCATTTGGCTCAGCTGTGATCTAATAACGTTGGCTGTGGCAGCGTGGTGTGTGGTTTAATTTTGCTGGAAACTTGTCTTCTCAAGCATGTGCCAAAAAAAGGAAGTGACACTCGAAGCAAAATGATTAAATGGTCGTGGTCGGTCGCCGAAATCGGCACAGCGGGTTATGTCGGCAGCTCGAGGCGACCCAATATTTATTTCAGCTTAGGAGTACGTTTTAGAATGCACATCTCTACACACGCCTCGCATAAGATATGTTTATATGGAGCAATTATAACTCTCATTAGTAATCTTTACGTGATAGTGAAATCGTAAACGTTCAGGATAAGTAGGACTTCACGACCGCTTGGTAACAGCTGGCTAGCAGGTGACAAAAATCGCACCACAAAGAACAAAAACGTGCGCGTTTGAATATGCATAAGGATTCACCTTGTGCAGATCTAGCACAGACTGCTACGCAGCATAAAATTTTGTAAGCCGTGTCCAGTTTCCATTACGCCGGATATACCTAAAGATCTGCAAAGATTCGCCGCGAAGGTAATCTTTTTTACTTGTGTTATCTGAGTTCATCGTTTTTCAATGTACCTATTTTATATTTTAAAGTCTTGCGTCAAGTACGACGTGAAACGAGAGATTTGTTCAGCTTATACATTTTGTCCAGAATAGTCTTTTCATTTGATATTTACTAAAAAAAATAAAAACGCCTCTGCCGATAGTGAGGGCCATCGAACAGTATTTTATAACCACTTATGTCTAAATTGGTAAATTGATTGTTTGTTCGAATCACCTTTCATTTTCATTTTTGGAAGCGAAAGTCTTTCGGCCAGCGACACGGAATGAACGAGCGAGAAAGCGCACGCCTCTGCTGCGCCGCGCCGTCTCCTACATTCGAGAGGAGCGGCTTTCCTGCTTAACGCGAATGGATGGGCAAGATGGCGGACCTATGCGCAACTCTGCTCCCGTAGGGAGCATATACAGTAACTCTATAGGGCTCTAACCAAGCACGCCACCCTCCGAACACAAGTGTCTTCACTTCTGCGCTACGTACGCACGCTAGCGGCAGCTTTGCTGTCCGACAGATTTCACCCGAGAAGACGTGGAGCTTATTTCGGTACCGGCACACTCTGGCAACCCTGGCAACGAGGCGGCTCACAATATGGCTCGAGGATCTATCGGCCGAGCCGTGAGCAGCAACTCGAGCCCGGATCGCGCAGAGGAAGTTCTCATAAGCTTCCAGAAATTCACCCAGCACTTTAGACTAGCTCGACGAACGCTGCCGCCCCCTCACAACAGTCTTACTAAGGCTGAAGAGGTTAGATGGAGGCAACTCCAAACCAATACCCTCCCGAATCCGGTCACCATGCACCACATCGATCCAGACCAATTCAAACCCGATTGCTCGAAATGTGGCCAGAGAGCCACAGTGCAACACATCTTTTGGGACTGCCCCGCAGACCCACCGCCCAAAGAACTCCAGAAGCTTGTAGGCTCGCAAAAGTGGGAGACCCTACTGGCCAGCTCTGCTCTGGACGTCCAAGTCCTGGTCACAGCAAGGGCCCAAGAGGTCGCCTTCAGCCCCGACTGAGGGCCATCTGGTGGGGTCGCAGAGCCCATCACTCCCAGTACCGATAATAAAAGTTTTTCACTCACGAGGCGGAACTGCCGATATTACCTTTTTTTAATTTGTTAAGGATAATTGATGTCATCAATATAACGCACTGTATTAGAAATAGACAGGGATTTCAGAATCACTTTTAGGGATGAAGCACCTGGGGACTTCACAATGTCCGTCCGTCCGCCGTAGTCTACAGTCGAAGCGCATGTGTGGGCCCATCCTGGAAGCAGTGCACCCAGATAGTGTCGTCTGCTGTTGTGAGAGAGAGCGAACGGCGCGCGCTATGGAAACACTCTTTCTGCGATGAACGCTGTACCAACACCCTCTAGACTACAAGTACAGTGCCTAGAAATATACTTTCTAGGCACTATACTACAAGGCCCAGAAGGCGTTGGCTGTACCAGCTCGCAAAGAACGAGAACGCTCGCTCCCCCGCGGGAGACAATGCCGACGCAGGCGTCGTCTGCTAGCGAGTTTCTTGACTGAAAAATTCAACATTTCGAGTGGTGCTCAGTCGACTGCACGGAACTTCCCGTTAGTGCAACATAGCTATTTAAATATTTCGACAATACCTTTACTTTAGTTTTTACTAATGCTGTCGAGGTAATCTCCGCCAATGTTTCTGCCTTTCACTTCGTAATACAATTTCTTTCTACAGACAAAATTGGCAGATCCCACGTGCAGTGGGAATCAAGGAAATGCGAAGCACGCATAAAGAACTTAAAATGGATTTGCACTGTTGTCTCGCTAGACCGAGTTTGGCACATATGAAGTTAACGAAACGGCCGCAAGAGCACCATGACTGTGGCATGTAAACCATGCCGCTCATACACGCATGTCATGATTCTAACGTTATGACTTGTCATTTACGTTCGTCATGCAGTCGTGTTGTGCCATAGCAATTTTGGTATACATCCCTTTAAGGAAACGAGTGGCATGTAGATCATGCCGCTAATGACAGGCATGTCACGATTTTCATGTTATGACCTGTCATTTATGATCGTCATGCAGTCATGTTGTGCCAAACCAATTTTCTATAGGCTCCGTGCAGTCGAGTTTTCCATGTGCGACATCAGCGCCAGAATGCACTGCCTGGCGGAGAGAATAAGCGAAATTGGGCAGAGTGTGACAGGGAAATACGCGAGCGCGATGCGCGTCTCCAACTCCATAGCAGCAGCGACCGCCCGTCCCACCTTCTTTCGTTTTATTTCCTTTGAGACGCGCGGTCCAAACCTGCGGCAAACTGTTCCAAAGGGCGACGCCGCGAGCGTTCGTGTGGTTCGCAGCACGCCCGGAAAGCAGCGAAGAAACGCGCGCGTCGCTGTCGCCTCGGTTTCCACCGTGCGCGACTGAGCCGTCCGACGAGAGCTACGTAGCGCCCTCTGGTCAGTAGACGGAGCCCATACATCCCATTAACGAAACGGCAGTATAGCGCCAGGACCATGGCATGTAAATCATGCCGGTCATGACACGCGTGTCATGATTCTAATATTATGACCTGTCATTTACGTTCGTCATGCTGTCGTGTTTTGCCATATCAATTTTGGTATACATCCCATTAACGAAACGCCTGGCATGTAAATCATGCCGCCCATGACATGCATGTTATGCTTTTCATGTTATGACCTCTCATTTATGTTCGTCATGCAGTCATATCGTTGCATGCCAATTTTCCTACACATCCCACTAACCAAACGGCCAAGAGAGCACCAAGACCGTGGCATGTAAATCATGTCGCTCATGAGATGCATGATTTTCATGTTATGACCTGTCATTTACGTTCATGATGCAGTCATCTCGTGGCATGCCAATTTTCGTATACATCCCGTTAACGAAACGCGTGGCATGTAAATCATGTCGCTCATGACATGCGTGTCATGATTTTCATGTAATGACCTGTCATTTATGTTTGCCATGCAGTCATATTGTGGCATACCAATTTTTGTATACATCCCATTAACGAGACGACCAGGAGAGCACCAAGACAGTGACATGTAAATCATGCCACTCATGACACGCATGTCATGATTTTCATATTATGACCTGCCATTTATGTTCATCAGGCAGTCACGTTGTTCCGTACCAATTTTCGCACACATCCCATTAGCGAAACGGCTAGGAGAGCACCAAGACCGTGGCATGTAAATCATGCCACTCATGACATGCATATCATAATTTTCATGTTATGACCTGCCATTTATGTTCGTCAGGCACTCATGTTATGCCATACCAATTTTCGCATACATCCCATTAGCGAAACGGCCAGGAGAGCCCTAAGACCGTGGCATGTAAATCATGCCACTCATGACATGCATATCATGATTTTCATGTTATGACCTGTCATTTATGTTCGTCATGTAGTCATGATGTGGCATACCAATTTTCGTAAACATCCGATTAGCGAAACGGCCAGGAGAGCACAAAATCGTAGGCGGCTAGATAGATAGATAGATAGATAGATAGATAGATAGATAGATAGATAGATAGATAGATAGATAGATAGATAGATAGATAGATAGATAGATACGCTCAAACTCGCCGAAGTTCGCTAAGAAATGCCTCGCATTTAAAAATTTAGTTGATCCCCCTGTCATAGGAATCGGTGTAACACGAAAGTGAAACCTCCCTTCGCGAAGTTGTGGAATGAATAAGCGGCTACCTGGCAAATCGAGGGGCGGGAGATGACTAAACCTGAAATACGGCAATACGTATATAACCTAAACTCGTTTCCCAGGGGAAGCACGTCACAACCAACAAAGGGTCGTACATCGACCTAGTCTTTGCCAACTTTCCTCTGCAATTCCTTGACGAAGAACCGCTCGACCTCGTCTTCGCCGACCACCAAGCCGTTATACTAAAGGGCAACAGGAAACGAAGACTTTATCAACAACAATAAACATCATGATCATTTTATAGTCATTTCATTGATAGTTCACGATCCGATGAATTGCGCTTCGCCCCATCATCAGCATTCACTTGTGGATATACAGTATTTTTTCCCTTTAGATTCAGCTAAAATGTTTTTTAGGAGCTGAACTGTGAAATTAGGGCAAAAAATTAAGCTGTAGTGCAAGAACCATTGCATAAAGATATCGTTTAGACAAAATTCAATTAACATGAATAACTATTTCGAAACAGAAGTCCGTTACGGAGCCGTTACGGGCATTGAATTGTTCAGCAGCTACCTGGACATATATACCCGCAGTGGGTCACGCGGCCAGCACTAGCTTATGTTCGCCAACAGATGGCCAGTAAGATCCAACGCTAGCTGCCTGCTCTTATAGACCTTTCCAATAGAGCCCTCCTGGGCGCCGCCATGAAGTGCCGCTAGCGACGTCTAGCGGTGGCGCCATCTTGGGCTGTTTGCTCGCCGGGCTCTCCGTGCGGGCGCGTGCATTCGCTGTGTGTGTTTCAGCAAGATCTTGCTTTCGCTCTTTGTAAACATCGAGGAATCGTTAGGTAGGTTCATTTGTGAGTATGTGGGATCTGATTGATTAGCAGGACAGTTGCCATCGGCATTGTTTCTCGTGTTATTGCGCGGGCAAAGGCGGGTTCAGCGGGGCCGGTCGGTAGCAGTAAAACTGGGAAACCGGGAACATTGTCGCCTCTACTTTGTTTGAGTTACTGTTGTAAGATTACTCGTCTCATAATAAAAATACTTTTGCTTTTGCTAACAATGGTGCCACTCATTAAGGCGAGAGCATTAATGTCTCAATTAGAGTAACCTTAATGTTTAAGTCACCCTAAAAGAGGGTGGTTCCTAAAATTATCACAAGAAACGATGCCTTGAGAAATAAATGACTAATCACGTAACACGATATATCAAAAGAACACTTAATGTAACGCGGACATGACTCGGGCATAATCAGCATGATAGCCAGGCTTTAAGTCATGCTCATGACTATAACTATGAAAGTGAGCATGTCCAGAAATCAACGATTGAAAATCGCTAACTAATGTTTGTAAGTCACACAAGGTAGGTTAGACTGGTTACGATAATGAAAGTGCACCGTGATAATTACCAAATCACGATTAAAGAATGACTTGATTTTGCAAAGCATGTTATTGATGACACATAATACAAGGAAATGCTTGAAACTGTAAGAAGGCGGTCGAGATGGGTGTCGAACGAAAGGTGAATCTCGAAGGATGTGATATTGGTCATAGTCACGTTCATGACATGACATGATGTTCTCATGTCATGCTATGACAAGAGCATGACTCTGCAAACATAAATGATACCGTTGGAAGCGGATCGATATGGGTGTCAAACAAATGGTGCATGTCGAAGAATGTAATATTGGTCGTGGTTACGTTCATGACATGACTTGATGTGCTCATGTCATGAGCATGACTCACAAAAGCAAATGTAAAGGAAGGAGGTCAGGATGCGAAAGATATACAGGTCCAGAGACGCAAGTTACTCACGTTCATGACATGACATGACATGATGTTCTCATGTCATGCTATGACATGAGCATGACTCTATAAACATAATACTATTGGAAGGGGATCGATATGGGTGTCAAACAAGAGGTGCATGTCGAAGAATGTAATATTGGTCGTAGTTACGTTCATGACATGACATGATGTGCTCAGGTCATGCTATGGCATGAACGTAACTGCAAACATAAGACCACTGGAAGGGGATAGATATGGGTGTCAAAGAAAGGTGCATGTCGAAGAATGTAATATTGGTCATAGTCATGTTCATGACATGACATGATGTGTTCGTGTCATGAGCATGACTCTGCAAAATTAATGTAAAGGAAGGAGGTCAGGATGGGTGTCAAATGAAAGATACAGATCCAGTCTCTGAGTTAGTCACGTTCATGACATGAAATACACGATATGACATGAGCATGACGAAGCAAAAATTAACGGGAAGGGGTCAAGATCGTTGCCAAACGAAAGATATAGATCGAGAGAGGTCATACGAGTTAGTCATGTTCATGACATGAAATACGTAATATTGACATGAGCATGACAGGGCGGAAATTAACGGTAGGGGGTGAAGATGGGTGCCAAAGGAAAAGTAAACCTCAAGGGGTGTGATGTAAGATATAACCATGTTCATGACATCGCTTACACGAAATGACATGAGCATCATTATGCAAAAGGGGGTTCGATACCGGTTGTAAAACGAAAGGCACAGGAGGAGATGTGATATGAGTTATAGTCATTTTCATGACACGATATGGTCATGGAACGACATGATTATGACTCAACATGAAAGCTTTAAGGGGGTTGAAATGGGTGTCAAACTAAAGGTACAGCTCGAGGGATGTGATATTTTATAATCATGTCCATGACACGACATGATCGTGGCTCGATATGGTCATTACTCAACTTAACGACAAAACTCAATAAGTAGTGCAACGGCGCTCGGACACTGATAAGCAAGTAAACTTTAACGTGGTGTGATAGTCAGTAAATGCCACACGCATATCTGTGTGCACAACATCGTAAAAATGTTGTGGCATGATGTATAAGCCATGGCATATGTGCGGCGTTTACTCAATTAAAACTAGCGCTAGACAGCTACTGCTGGCTAGAGTTCCTTCAACTGTCGGCTATCGTGTGCTGACTTTCTCTTTATTGAATAACGTTGGCTAATACTTGCAATTACATCGCTGGCATCTTGGCATAACATTGGCTCCCGCGGTGCGTGAGACCTGGATTTTTTTTGTTCTATTCGGGTTTCCCATTTATCGCACTCTTGGTCAAGAAGCAATCATTCGGCTCCATTCTCGCAGCCTAGTTCATTATCGACTTCCGTCGAGCTCTCCACTTTTTTTTGCTTTTGAAGGAGGCGTCCGCGTCAGATAAGGTGCTGAAGCACGTTTGCCGTTCAACAAAACATGCCCGCCTGGTTTCCACTGCACAGGCCGGAGGCATACAGCAGCAAGGACAAGAGCAACAAAAAAAAGAAAAGAAAAAGGAATGTCCGTACTAAAACCCCTTGCTTTGGTAGTACCGTGAAACGCGTATTGATGGTCAGCGCGAAACACGAGGACAAAAAGAAGGAAGAGACACAAACCACAGCGCTAAACGCGTTTAGCTCTCATGGTTGAAGCTAATAGAGTAGGGAGAGAATGAAAGAAGAAATCTGGGACATTCGCACTAAATGCTAAGAACGGCACTGTCTAGGGTTGAGGGTGTGTTGGCGACATCAGCGTTAGACCACCTGGGAACATGAGCGGTGCGGCGTTTTGGCACGAGTACCTCAGTGAGTGCGCAGCCGCACTCCTCCTGCGCAACGTTGCACTTGCTGCACAGCTCTTTACGTGCAGCGTTTCTTTTCTTTTGGTTGTACGTGCAACCGTAAACAATGCAGTGAGGCCCTGTCGATATACTGCTCTTAAAAGACATTTTAAATCGCTCTAGAGAGCGAAAAACAGCGCGCGCACCGTGCAAGCACGGCAAAACGTATGCGCTGCTCGGCGCAACAAACAGCCCAACGAAGGGGGGCGTGGCGCGGAGAGATCTCTCCCGCGCGCTAGCAGACGACAAAAACAGGTTCCTGCTCGCCGGTGCGAGAGTGCCGATGGAAAGGTCTATAACAGGCTAATGAAAATGTGCATGTCCACCAATATGCAGCCGCACTCCAGTTAATGTTTTGTGCACTACGACAGTTTTGCTGAGGGGAAATTCACAGCCAGTTTGCTAAAATGCAGCGGGGCATACACTGTGTGGAATGCTCGCGTAATGGGGTATAAATTTACCTCCTAATTAATTCAATGTTATCCTCATGCTATGCGTTGGTTTTCCAATGTGACTAGAAGCATGGTAACCCAACATGAACTCCTCTTGAATGCTATCTCGGAGTGGCCAACAGTGAAAGCAGCGTGGTGCCTTTCTTAATCATCAGGGTAGCGTATATATAGGCACCATTCCTGAGTGCAGCAAGCGCTTGAACCATGGCCCTGCCCTAAAATATGCAAGCTCTCAGGACACTAAGAGAATTTCCTGCATAGTCTTCGTAGCCTCGTAGACTATAGCATGCGCAAAAGCGCTAAGTAGTTTATGCCTCTCCTTACACTCCATGTCAAGGCATTAATATAAAAGTGTTATTGGTAAATGCTCGCTTGACTTTGTTCAAAATTGCCACCTAAACTTGCTCGTTCTTCCTAGTGGCGACGCCTTCACCAATTGGGCGTCGAACACCAACCACAGCCGTTGTGTAAAAGTGGTGAGTACCAACAAGAACAAAATTTTGGGGGAAGGTTGAGGGTTGAAGTGATGCACTGATCTTTCAAAACGGTGAATTACAGAAAAGCCCGCTGTTTTCACCGTTTTCAACGTGGCGAGTAGGGTTCCTCAAACGTAAAAAGTTGTTGTGACGTTCCAAGCTCACTTGCACTCCTGGAAAGTGTGGTGTTGTTGAATTTATAGAATTCTAGACTTCAATTTCGTTTTCAAACGCACGCGGCTACAAGTCCACTGTCTCCGGCTTTTGTGTAGTTCTGTGCACGCCTCCACTCCCCTCTCTTCTCGCAGTAAACCGTTCACTGTTGGCTCGATGTACATAAGACTTCACATGGCACTAGGACTTCGCGTACGCTCCCACATGAGCGCTTAGATAAGCCACCACAGGCTCCGTCGGCGAACAAAGGCTGACCTTCTCTGATCCCCCGTTCCAAACGCCACCGACAAAGGCCAGCAAAATTCACCGACACCACACAGATGTCACTAATTTAGCCTTACACTTTTTTTTGCATACTTGCAATTTATTCTTCGGTGCTTTTGTTCTTCTTCGGTGTGTTCGCAAGGCGAGATTCGAACCCCGGTACCCACGGTCCGAGGAGGGTACCGCCCACACTCGCCGAACATGCACTTATGGCAACCGTGTGATTGTGTTGTACAGACGATCGTAGCAATGGGCGAAAGAAAGAAAGAAAGAAAGAAAGAAAGAAAGAAAGAAAGAAAGAAAGAAAGAAAGAAAGAAAGAAAGAAAGAAAGAAAGAAAGAAAGAAAGAAAGAAAGAAAGAAAGAAAGAAAGAGTATAAGGCTATGACTATTGCAACACAAGTTCACGTGGGCATCAGAAACAAAAACTGAGGGAGAGAGAGGCACAAACAGAGCGAGAGACATAACACAACTTCTATCGTAACAGAGAGTCTGAAGTGGTTGAAGAGCTCGGCTGCTGATCCGAAGGACGCAGGTTCGATCCCGGTCGCACTGCTCGCATTTTCGATGTAGGCTTAAGCGCTAGATGCCCGTGTACAGCACGATGTCAGTGCACGTTAAGGGGACACTATAGTAGGATACAACTTAAAAAAAACAGCAGCTGGCAACAAGGGCCAACGGACCGCGCGCGTCGATGTTTCTCCGCCAGCCAATCACAGAAGCAAACAAAATCGTCGTCAAGAGACCTTTTCAAATTGGCGCCGCGTTTACGCCTTCGGCTTCTGCGCAGCGTCTGCTGTTCTTGAGTCGTTTCATCGGTATAAGCCATGATGTGCTCAAAAAGCATGGATTAAAATGTGTGGAGTCTCAGCGTTACCATATGCAAAAAGCCCCGGTAAAGTATATTTCACTCCCGAGCCCGTTTTACGCGTGAAACCTCACTAAACTGAGTTGAAAAACTCGGGTGGCGGACGCGGAGCCGTACTGCTCCCATATCGTCTGCAGGACATAGCCCGTCTTTCACTTATATCAATCACAATTAGAAGAAGAAACTAAGAGAAAGGGACCACTGTTACGGTGCTCCGAGGAAGAAACCGCTTTGCTACGCCCTGACAGCTCCACGGCCATAGCGTAGCAAAGCTGTGTATTGTTGCAGGCTCGTGCAACAATATACAGCTACGCATTGATGACCTTCGCTAGCAAAGGTACAGATTCTGATGTGTATTCATTCTTTCGCGTCAATGTTAAAGGCAGTGGTTTCCGCACAGTAAACATGAAACATAATCAAGGCTTAATAAATTGCCTCACATAAGTGCTTATAAATGTATTCAATCCACGCTCCTAGACTTGCATAGGCATTATATTATAACCACTGATAACAACTTCATAAACAAACTTCATAAACAATGAGCAGAAAGTAAAATAAATATAATAAATGCACTCTTGCACTGCCCTGGTAGTGACCCGCACCCGATTTTTTCAGTGCCAACCAAAGAACTGTCACACTGGCTGTGAAGATGGCTGCATATGCTACGCAACGGATAAGCTAGGAGGAAACAATGGCGTTTGCTTGGATCCAAAACACCCGCTACCTGGGGATCTCATAGATTCATATCAGAAAGGACTATCTTGGTGACTTCGCGCAAAACATTTCTGCAAAGCATTCGTGCCTGCCGTCGTCCGTGTTATTGCGTCCTTGATATCATGAAAATAAATAATTACCATAGAATCATCGTTGAAGTTTTATTATTCCAGTAGTAGCTGGAGTAAGGGAGAGCATGTGCTCACGAAGAGGGGTTTTCCAGCGCACACACAAAAATGGCATACAAGTAGTAAATCCAGAGGATCCCTAAGGCGCTACTATAAACAATAAATTTTACTTCCAATAAGCAAGGCAAACACAAGCTTACTCGCCTATTATAGTCTTGGGCCGAACTAGTTACTTGTAAAGCGTTAACGCTAGCTAGTTACATTACTCAGTTACCTGTAACTGTAAGCAATTACTTTAAACTTACAACAACTTGTAAAGGACACGGTTACTTTCTACACAGAAACTGTAACAGCAAGTGAAGTTACAGCTACTTATATGAAAGCGAGGTCTGTGACCTTGCACCATCCTGAACTAGGCCGTGCACTGAAAACATTTTCCAATGTCAATCCAGCAACCGGTGACGGAACCGACGAAGCCAACTTATTTTAGGGGCGAAGCGCCTTAGGGTGTGGGTCGTTCCCTCCTCTGTAGTAGTAGTAGTAGTAGTAGTAGTAGTAGTAGTAATGTATGTATGTATGTAGCCACCTCGCGCCGCCGGGAGGCTCGCGCTCGCCCTCGGCGCGTGCCTCCCGGCGCGCGAGTTCTCTCACTCTTCCATCTGCTGTCTTGTGAGAGAGAGAGAGAGAGACAGCGAGAGAGAGAGAGCGAAAGGCGCGCGTTGACTACGGAAACGCTCTTTCTTCGATGAATGCTCTACAAGTTCGAAAAGAAGGAGAACGCGCCCTCACCCGCGAGAGACAACGTTGGCGCAGGCAGCGTCTTCTAGCGAGTTTCTTGATTGAAAAATGCCGACTGCTCGCGCTGGAGAATCGTTCACCAGCCACCCATATATATATATATATATATATATATATATATATATATATATATATATATATATATATATATATATATATATATATATATATATATATATATTGTTACGAGCCACACAGAGCCTTAAGCGGGTCTTTTAATGCGTATGGATGGGCCGAAGCTTCAGTCCGTGGCGATGGCGCTCAGAACTTCGTTCTCCTCTTCCCTCCTTTGCGCTTCCTCTGCTTTTCGCTCCCGTATTGCTAATAACCTAACATTTCTCCTCTCCCAGACGAAGCCCTCCGGGCGAGTCAGTCTTGCTTCCGTTCGGTGAAAGGCTTCAGACGGGCAACATGCGTCACGTCAGTCTTCGAAGAGCGTCGACCACTTGAAGTGAGGCGTGCGATCTTATAGTTTACCTCGCTTAAACGCTCAAGAATTACGTATGGTCCTGCATAGTCCGCAAGCAGCTTCTGACACAAACCACGTTTACGCATTGGAGTCCACAACCACACGAGATCACCGGGAGAACAGGTAACATTTCTGTGTCGTCGGTCGTAGCGACTTCTGGAGCAGTCTTGGGAGGCCAGCGTCCGTAATCGTGCAATTCGGCGGGCCTCCTCCGCACGACACAATGTTTCCGCCACAGACGAATCTTCATGGATGACAAAAGAAAACATGGTATCGAGCGTATGACGAGATGGGCGAGCGTAGAGAAGGTAAAAAGGGCTATAGCCTGTCGTCTCGTGTTTCGCCGAGTTGAAAGCGTACGTCATGAACGGCAGTACTTCATCCCAGTTTTTGTGGTCTGAAGCGACGTACATGGACAACATGTTAATCAATGTTCGGTTAGTGCGCTCAGTCAGGCCATTTGTTTGTGGATGATACGCGGTTGAGTGTCTGAACTTAGAGGCACACAAACGAAGTAATTCTACGACATCGGCTGTGAACTGGCGACCACGGTCACTTATTATCACGCGAGGCGGCCCGTGTCGGAGTATGACCGAATGCAGGAGAAAGTCGGAGACCTGGGCTGCGGTGGCGGAAGTGAGCGCTGCCGTCTCGCAGTAGCGTGTCAAGTAGTCAGCACACACTATTATCCACCGGTTTCCTCTTGATGAACGCGGAAACGGTCCGACCAGATCAATGCCGACTTTTTCAAAAGGGGTACTGGGGGGCTCTACTGGTTGTAAGTGACCGGCTGGAGCTGAAGTGGGTCGCTTGTGACTCTGACATTGCGTGCAACTGGCTACGTAGGTTTGAATCGTTTTTCTCATTTCAGGCCAATAAAATCGATCTCTGGTGCGGCTAAGTGTCCGTGCTGTGCCAAAGTGACCAGAAGTTGGATCATCGTGCGTAGTACGCAGAACAGATGCTTGGAGAGATTGCGGAACCACCAGCACGAAGCGAGCGCCAGTCGTGGACAGGTTCCTCTTGTAGAGAAGACCATCTCGGATGCAAAATCGGTCGTCACTAAGATCGCCTTGCGAATCAGAGAAAAAGCTTTTCAAGCTTGGGTCTTTGCGCTGCTCGGCGGCGAACGTCAAAGCGTCGGGAAAGTCAGGCGACAGGATGGCGATAAGGTGGTCAAAGTTCTCAGCTTCAGAGTCTGTTGTACATAATGGCATCCTAGAAAGGCAATCCGCGTCAGCATGCCGACGGCCGCTCTTGTAAGAGATAGTAAAGACATACTCTTGCAGGCGCAGAGCCCATCGCGCCAGGCGACCGGATGGGTCACGAAGGTTAACCAGCCAGCACAGGGAATGGTGGTCGGTGACGATGCTGAAGGGTCGACCGTAGACATACGAGCGAAACCTCTGTACGGCAAAGACCACCGCTAAGCATTCCTGTTCAGTTACGGTATAATTTCGTTCGGGCTTGCTTAATGAACGGCTCGCGTAAGCGACGACGTGTTCTCGGTTATCTGAGCGCTGAACGAGAACGGCACCGATTCTAACTCCACTGGCGTCCGTGTGAATTTCTTTCGGAGACGAAGGATCAAAGTGGCGAAGTATTGGATGCGTGGTTAACAGGAACTTCAGTTGGCGGAATGCTGCAGCACATTCAGGGGTCCACTTGAACGGGGTGTCCTTGCGTAAGAGGTGAAGCGTACAGACACGAGCGTACAACAGTGAACAACGTTTATTGGGAGAGAGGCTTTTTATAGCCTCTCGAGGTATGCGCATACAACGTGCGCAGTGGCAATGGCATGTGCCAATGACGATGCATCAGCCTTCTTTCCCCTTAAGGTTGGTAGCGATCCGGCGGGCGTCGGTTTCTGGTGGACCGGCGTAACACCGTTTCGCCAGGATCGGACTCTTTGTTGCTATCAGATTGTGCGCCGCTGACGTCATTTGCAACTTGGTTGTCATCCATATTCGGTCGACTGTCCGCGTCTGGCGCACCTGCGCTCTGGGGTCCTTCTCTTGAGGTCTCAGGTTCCCCGGTTTCGCCAGCTTTCGTCTGTGGTGCCTCAACCCCGGCCTCTTGCTTGACTTCTGCTTCACTGGTGGCGAGTCCCGTGCTGTCGGTTCTCCTTGCTCTTAGCTGGTCGTAATGCCGGCGATGATCGCCGTCTGCGGCCTTGATTGTTACCATGCGGTGGCCTTCGGGGGCCTGTACAACGCCAGCCTTCCACCTGTCTCCTGTCCCGTAGTTCCTGTACCAAACAGAGTCTCTCACTTGCCGAGTGGTTCCGGAGTGCTCAGTATCTGCGTGAGGAAATGGGCGACATGACACAATGTTATCCAACTTGCATCGAGGCTCGAAACCAAGCAGCATGAACGCTGGCGTTTTCCCGCTGGGCAGGGGGGTGCGGCGATAGTGCAAGAGAATTCGGTCTAATCGGCCTTGCAGTGTGCCACTTGCGTTCTTGCGCAATCCCAGTTTAATCGTTCGCACCGCCCTCTCTGCTAAACCGTTGGAGTGCGGATGGTAAGGCGCTGTGCGAACATGACGAATTCCGTTTTCATTGATGAACGACTGAAACTGCGCACTAGTGAACTGTGGTCCATTATCGGAAACCACGGTTCGGGGCAGGCCAAACCTGCTAAACATTGATTGTAAGGCTTCGATAGTCCGTCCCGCGCTGGGTATTTTCACTGGGCTCACCTCTATCCACTTCGTGTGCGAGTCAACCGCAATGAGCAACATATGTCCGTCCACCGGACCGGCATAGTCTACGTGCACCCTTGACCACTTTTCCTTGGTTTCCGGCCATGGCACAGGCTCCTTGGCAGGTGGCATGCTGCTACACTGCGTACATACAGGGCAAGTGTTCACAACACGTTCAATATCCCGATCCAGCCCAGGATACCAAAATATTGAGCGCGCCAACTTCTTCATCGACGTTATCCCTTGATGAGTCTCATGCAGCATGCGCAGTACGGCATTCCGGGCGGCGACCGGAATGATCGCTCGGTGGCCCCAGTAGACAATGTTATTACTGCACACAAGTTCGTGTTTTTTGAAAAAGAATGGGCGTAAGTCGGGATTCGACCTCGGCAGTTTCCTAGGCCAGCCGTCGCGAACGTAGACAGCGACTTGCTTGAGGGTGCTATCTGCTTTTGTCGCCCGGGCCAAATCACTAGACGACATCAGGGTGGTGTCGAGTTGATCAGCGAAAAGTACGTACTCACGGGCGTCGTTATCGATGGACTCCATGGTACTGGCATCGTGCTGGTAGCTTGCCGGAAGGCGGCTCAGGGCATCAGCTACCGGTAGGGTTTTTCCTACCTTGTACTCGATCTTGTACGTGTAGCCGCTCAGTAATAAAGACCAGCGTTGGATCCGTGCCGCCGCCAGAGCAGGTACCGGCTTGTCTGGACTGAGCAGTCGCAGCAGTGGCTTGTGATCTGTAATTAGCGTGAAAGTGTTACCCAGTAGGTACTCACGAAATTTGGTCACCCCAAAGACAACTGCCAGCGCTTCACGCTCAATTTGTGCGTAATTCCGCTCTGCGGCAGTCAGAGTGCGGGACCGAAATCCAACTGGCTGCGCCTCTCCGTTGACCCGGTGGTACAAAACAGCGCCGATGCCGTAAGACGACGCGTCTGTTTCTAACACGAGGGCCTTTTTCGGATCGTAGTGCGTGAGGAACTTGGCGCCTTTGACGAGGCGTTTCGTCGCTTCAAAAGCGGCGTCTTGTCTTGTTCCCCACTGCCAATGGGCGTTTTTCTTTAACAGTTCATACAACGGCGAGAGAACTGCGGACCAGTTGCCAAGGAATGCATGATAATACGTCACAAAGCCGATGAATGCCCGCAACTCCGACACACATGTCGGCCTCGGCATTCCTGCTACTGCTTCGATGTTCTCAGTTTTTGGCAAAAGTCCGTCTGCGCATATGCGGTGCCCAAGATACTCAACTTTCTTTCGTATTTTGCATTTGCCTGGATGAAGCTTCACACCGTAGTCCCGAAACCTCTGGAAGACTTCGCGCAACTTTTCGCAGTTGTCTTGCTTCTCCGCCACTACGACGTCGTCCAAGTAAACTTGAACGCCCGGTATTCCTTGAAGGATGGCTTCCATGCGTCTTTGAAATATTGCTGGGGCGGATGCCACACCGAAAGGGAGCCGGTTGAAGCAGAATAGTCCCTTTTGCGTGTTAACGACTAGAAGCTTCTTTGCGTTGTCATCTAAAGGTAGCTGACTGTAAGCGTCCTTCAGATCAATTGTAGAGAAAACTTCACCGCCACTTAAGTTAGCAAAAATATCTTGAATTTTTGGCAACGGATATTTTTCCGTGTGGCAACCAGCGTTGACTGTTACCTTGAAGTCACCGCAAAGTCGTATGGAGCCATTTTTCTTCACTACCGGAACAAGAGGCGTTGCCCAGTCAGCGCAAGCAACTGGTGTCAAGATTCCTGTATGAACCAGGCGATCTATCTCTTGGCTAACGGCTTCTCTCATCGCGTACGGCACGGCACGTGCCTTAAAGAAACGAGGTACGACACCTTCGCACAAGCGCAACTCAACGGGCGGCCCTTTGATTAACCCTAGCTCTTCCGAGAACAAATCCCGAAACTCGTCTAATAACTGCTGAACTTCTGACTCGACCTCCGTAGAGGGTCGCTTACCGGGGGCAGCCTTTGTCTACTTGCATTCGGAGAGCCACGCCACCCCATTCCATGGTGCGATAAATTGGCTGGACCATGTTCACCGATGCCATTTGCAAGTTGAGCAGAAACTGTTCGTAGTCGTCATTATCAGACCACTGGCCTTCACAATG
Source organism: Hyalomma asiaticum (assembly GCA_013339685.2). Classification (NCBI taxonomy): domain Eukaryota; kingdom Metazoa; phylum Arthropoda; class Arachnida; order Ixodida; family Ixodidae; genus Hyalomma; species Hyalomma asiaticum. The sequence goes on from JABSTT010002286.1 coordinate 59,041, forward strand.
GAATAGTTTGTTTTGCCGATACTGGTGCTGCTGGCACACACGGGCTAGGTGCCCCTGCTTCTTACATGTGAAGCATTTAACAGAGCGGAACTTGCATTTTTCCGCTGTATGCCCACTTTTGCCGCAGCATGGGCACGCCCCTTCATGCCGCCAGTCTTCCCTGCTCGCCGACTCTCGTAGTGCCGGAAGCCTGGATGGTTGGCCCTTGCGCTTCATCGTCATAGCGTGCACATTGTCCGTGTTTTGCACGCTGGCCATGTGGTCCACATTTGCCGCTGCCATCTCTGCAGCACGTGCTGCCTCTTCCGCCTCCTTCAGCGTGAGTGCTGTCTTTGACAACAGATGCCGCCGAACACTCGCGTCACGCAGGCCGCAAACAATGCGGTCCCTTAGCATCCTGTCGAGGGCGTTACCGAAATTACACCTGCTTGCAATCTTTCGTATTTCCACTATAAATTCATTTGCTGACTCTCCTGCAAGCTGATTTCTTGTGAAGAACTTGTACGATTCTGCGATTTCGTTGCATGCCGGAGCAAATCGCTCACCCAGGAACTTCACGGCGTCATCGTATTTCAGGTCCTGTATCTTCGCCGGCGCGCAGCGTGCAGCCAATAAATCCACTGTCTTTGTGCTCAATGCCGTGACCAAAATTGCCCTGCGTTTCTTCTCGTCCGCGACGTCGTGAACCTCGAAGTATGCTTCCAAGCGCAGCTGGTAAGCCTCCCAGTTGTCCGCCTCCTCATCAAAAACTGGTGGGCCCGCGTGCGCAGCCATGGTCGCAGCGCGAGCGCGACCAATGGTTCGACCGCCTCGTCGCCACTGAAGCGTACAGACACGAGCGTACAACAGTGAACAACGTTTATTGGGAGAAAGGCTTTTTATAGCCTCTCGAGGTATGCGCATACAACGTGCGCAGTGGCAATGGCATGTGCCAATGACGATGCATCAAGAGGCATGTCAGGGGGTGAGCTACATCCGCGAAACCGGGTATGAACCGCCGGAAGTAGGACCATAGCCCGAGGAAGCTACGGAGCTGTTTCACTGACTTAGGCTGCTCAAACGCTTCAACGGCAGCCGTCTTCTGCGGGTCAGGTCTAATGCCGTCCTTATCAACGAGATGTCCCAGCACCAGTGTTTGGCGTTCGCCAAAATGGCATTTGTTTGAGTTTAGCACGAGACCAGCGTTCTTAATACAGTTGAGCACAATGTCCAGACGAGTGTTATGCTCTTGAAATGTACGTCCAAAAATTACTACGTCATCCAGGTAGCACATACAAATCTACCATTTTAAACCACGCAGAACAGTGTCCATGAATTTTCAAAGGTCGCAGGCGCATTGCACAATCCAAACGGCGTGACGAACGCCGTTTTTTCCTTGTCTGCATGCATTGGGATTTGCCAGTAACCGGATCTGAGATCAACGGAGGAAAAGTAGGATGCGGAATGCAGACAATCGATGGCGTCATCGATACGCGGCAACGGATAGACGTCTTTTTTGGTAACCGAATTCAAGCGGCGGTAGTCAACGCAGAATCTCCACGTACCATCTTTCTTCTTGACGAGAATAACGGGAGCGGCCCAGGGACTTGCTGAATCTTGAATTATGCCCTTTGCTAGCATCTCTGATCGTTGATGACCTTGCGTTCTGCTGGTGCCACTCCGTAAGGTTTCTGCCTGATGGGTTGCGCCGACGCCGTGTTGATGCGGTGACGTATTCGAGACGCAGGGATTGAAGGTGCTTTGTTGCTCGTTGAAAAATCGAATACTTTCGAGTGCTTGGCCAGAACTTGCAAGAGCGCGCAGCGTTCGCTTTGGCTGAGGGAGTTGTTAATCATCTTTAGAAGTTGCCAGCAGAATTTTGACTTGGGCTAGTTGGTTCATACTCTTCAAATTGCAGCGCGACCAAGACGAAGACAGGAGACACATGAATGACACAGACGAGCGCCGACTTACAACTAGATTTATTTGCACTTCACCAGTCCTTTTTATGCAAATTCTTGCCACATCACGCCAAGCAGTCCAACAAAACACATACGCACAAAAACCAAAGATATGTAAAGCATACAGGCAAGATAAAACCTGCGCCTATGCACTCCCTCAAGGTACACACTCAGGCATGACAAAGCAGTTCAACTCTGAGGAAAACTCCTTTTTCAACGCAAGCCTTCAGAACGCAATCAGCCAAGAAAACAGCAACAAAATCCTAAAGATAACACAAGTCGGAGATGAAACCGATGGCCAACAATAAACACGGAAGGCTCGTGAGGATGGAACGGATAAAAACTAGAACAATAACTTAGCGTCGAATCGTAAAAACACACGTCGAGGATGAAACTGATGACCAACAATAACACGTAAAGCTCGTGAGGATGAAACGAATAAAAAACTAGAGCAATAACTCATCGTCGAATCGTAAAACTAAGAAAGGAATGAAGGAATGACCATAAAACACGTGACAACGGGT